>BQNB010142403.1:0-10000 GCA_026074375.1 Tanacetum coccineum | reverse complement strand
AAAAAAATTTGGCTAATGTTATGGACTAAACTAAAAAAAAAAAAAACTACTTGGGCCGGGCCAAAGTAGAGGCAAAAAAAAAGTTGGGCTGGATGTTGGACTAAACTAAAAAAAAAAAAAAAACTTGGGCCGGGCCAAAGCAAAAAAAAAAAAAAAAAAAAAACACTTGGGCCGGGCCAAATGAGCCCAAGGCCCAAGTCAAACATTTGGCCACTGTTGATGAACAGTGGTCAAATGTTTGAGGATTAGTATTCTTTCTTATTGTATTTTGTGCGGATTTATTTTTTCGGTCTCATAACATTTTTTTTTTGGACCCAGGCCGCTAGAAAGTTGTAAATAGTTAAAAAGAAAAGCATCGTCTCAGTAAAGTTTTTTTTTTCCTTCTTTATTTTTAGACGAAATAAGTAGGGGTGGGAAGGGATTATAAAAGATTTTTTTTTTGGGGCCAGATGAAAAGTAACGCGTGCGAAAAGGAGAAAAAAAGTTGGGCTAGATGTTGGACTAAACTAAAAAAAAAAAAACTACTTGGGCCGGGCCAAAATAGAGGCAAAAAAAAAGTTGGGCTGGATGTTGGACTAAACTAAAAAAAAAAAAAAAAAACTTGGGCCGGGCCAAAGCAAAAAAAAAAAAAAAAAAAAAAAAAAATTTGGCCGGCCAAAATGACCCAAGGCCCAAGTCAAAAAAAACACTGGGCCACTGATTGATGATACATGGTCAAATTGATTTGAGTGATTAAGATATTATGTTAAATTAAATTGCGGAAATGAATAATTTTGCCAAACAAAGACTATTGTATAATTGTGTAGTTCCCTGATTTATGATACTTATATGAAAAAATGATAAAAATGTTTTATTATTTTATAGTGAATCAAAAAAATACAAAATGTCGTACGGATAAAACACTTAACTGAATGACAATGAGTATTGCTCTTTAATCAAGCAAACTCAAACAAGTGACAGAGTTTGCAAGTGAACTCGAAGTCTTTGATTGGATCAGGGACAATGAAGAGTTTAAAGCGACAGTAAATGATCTTAAATATAATATTTAATATGGAAGAGATAACATTTACTCTGACCAATATTATCTTGATCTAGTAGACAAACTATGATGTCACGTTAGGGTCGTTGAGACGTGTCAAACATTTACTAGATAAGTACATCTTTCATTAATTTTTCTGATCTTGAAAACACAACAGTCATATTTTTGAGGTAAAGTCTTGACAACTGTTATGACTTTTTCATCAACTCGTACTTGTATTGATTTGTCTAAGGTTTCATTTTATCCCACCCATTTAGTCTCTTGAAAAAGTCCCTCCTAAATATCTAAAAGATCTTTTGAGTTAAACACTATTAGATGGATCACATAGCTAATAGGATCATCAGGGCATTGTCGATCTTTGATGATCCTTGGTCCTTCAGCTTTCAAGTTCTAATACATACTAACTGATTGCGCGTCAGCTAGCATTTAGAACAAGCTTAGATCATTGATTAGATATCAGTGTGTAAAATGTGTATGTGTCATACAGAGAGATAGAAACTTGAGTTATATTGATTGATGTTAATACAAACAATATGTTTGACAAATACAACGTATTAGGAATAATGTTGTAATCATTTCTAGCAATTACAGATCCTTAGTCTAGTTTACGTTAGGTTATGTTTGGTCGTTATTTTACGTTTATCTATTTGTAATATGTTGTAATAAGTTGTAAATTGAACCCGGCCCATACACAATGTATGGTCGGCTCATATGACATAGTAGCTAGGGTTTTACATTGTCCTAGCACTATATAAGAACTCTTACATAATGTAGGAGGTGTGTGGGTGTATGACAATTCTCATTTTGTGTTCTTATATCACCAAGTTCTCTCCTCTCTCTCTCTCTCTCTCTCTAGATTCTCTCTCGAACTCTATATGATCTACTTAGTGTGATTTGCCAATATGTGAAGACCTAAATGTGGTATCAATCGCCAAAAGATGATCTCGAGTAGTTTGTGAAATCGTTTTGTGTTAAAAAATCGATTTTGTATATATCTATTTCAAAAACAAACAACAAAATTTGAAAAACAGAAAATATCAAAAAGATTCTTCTATCTCTTTGCAAACTACATGTCTCTTGTCAAAATCAAAATATGTTTCAGTTTTCTTAAAACTATTGTTTCAAAGCTTTTAAGGAACATGTTTTGAGGAGGAGTTATTTTATCCAAAACATTTGCCATCGATAAAACATATATTTGCATTTTCTTTCTATAAAAATGATGCTTTCAAAGGCTTAGAACATCATCATTTATATCATCATCAAAAACAAAAGGGCTCTTTCGAAATATACATTTCTTAAAATGCATTAAAAAATTAAAATCGGATATATATTCGAGGGGGAGTAAAACTATTTTGTGTGTTAACCATGAGCTTAAAACGCAAAAAGAACAAACGCTCAAATAATTTTAAGTTTTACAAACTTGTTTTGTAAAATGGATGGTTTTTAAAATCAAGTGTTTCAGACTAAACTTGCAAAAAAAAATCAAATCTAAAGGGTTGCTTTTGTCAACTTGGACTTAACTTAAATCAAGTTCACCGAAAAGACTAAGGGTGTGCTTGGTTCATTTTAAGTAATAGAAATGGGAATGATAATGGGAATGCAAAGCAATATAATAAGCATTCCTATTATAATTGATTGTACTTGGTTTATTAGCGCAAAACGTAACTTTTTAAAAAATAAACTACATTGAAATTATTTTAACGACTTTGATCAAGATTGTTCATCTGATTCATGTCAATATCACGAACATCTTATAATTAACATACAACTATTATTTAGTTTTAGCATTAAAATAAAGTTAAGCACATTAATATTAATAATACGGTATATACAAAAATTATGTCTATCTTGTTCATATTTCCACCCATATTTAATTTTATATCAAGCAGATATAAAGAGAAGGAGGGGCGTTAGGGTTAATGAGAAATGGGCCAGGCTTGGCTTTGTGATGGGATTTACCTGAAACGTATTCAATATTAGCTTAAAACCCAAACCTGTTTACCCGACTAGCCTATTACATTATTACAAAGTTCGTAAATATCAATAACCGGTACTTTATAAAATAAACATTCCTAACATTCTCCCCCTAAGGGGCGGTTATTCACGTATACTAAATCTTCTGATTCCGCATGGCTTTGTATCTTGTTCTTGAACTTTGTTGGGTAGTATGCTTGGTCTTTATTGTTATAATCATGCTTGTGATCTTGACCTTGATCTTGATTTTTTTTGTCTTTATCCTTTGAAATATTTTAACATCACTTGACGACCAAGATACTCATACTTGTCTTAAAAGCTTGCAATATTCCTCATCTAATTCAGTTGTTCCTACGATGTTCATGAGCTAACAATCTCCCCCCTCTTACTTCAATCTTTAAAGGGGTAGTTTTGACTTGATCCACTTGTAATCATTATTTTGAATTCTTTGAGGAAGTTCTTGATTATCAAAGTTGCGGAAGTGTTTCTTTGTTCGTTTCGAGCTTTCATCTTTGACATTTGAATCTTTAAAGCTTGAGTAGCATGTGGTTATGAATATGATGGTGTTGGAATGAGGTACTTACGTCATCGTCGGTACCTGCACATATAAGGGTTAACAATATACAATAGATATGGACGAATGTCTTGTTCATGCATCAAAGTTCAGTAACTTTAACCTCCGGTTCCGTGAGGACCATTTCAAAGTACAAATATTATACATGCGTCATCAGGATTCGATTCATGAATGAATCTCCTTTACAGGTTTTCCACCTTGAAGCGTAGTTTATCTAAACGGACACGTCTAGAGATGCTAACGGCGTTTTTCGATATTAAACAGTCGTTCCTATATCTGTATTCCCGTTCAAGTTAGGATAACAATGAATATAGGTGAATCATTTATGCAAACTATAAAGTAAACATAAACGATTTTGGTGTTTCCCGTTAAATCCATAAACCTAGATCGCATTGGATTTCTAGTTATCACATGCTTGATCTTTTTTAAGATCGCCCATGTCACCTACGCAGTGATGTTTGATGTTGACACTAGAAGGATTTACATTCGTCAATGTGAAGTACTAAAGAGTACCACTCTGAATGTTCTGGCAAGATTATGATAATGCGTAGGACTCTTTGTTGCAACTTGTGCTCTTTAATATGACCAACAAGTGTATATTTGGAATGTGTCTTAATAAGATTTATTTATTGGTCTCTTTTGGCTCTAGACTCAATAAGTGCATTTTGGTTTTAGTGATTGGAGGCTGGAGCAGACTTCCACCTCTTCAGTATTAATAATCTTAGAGTGAGAAAGTCAATAGATTACGTGTTATGTCTTCGTGAGTATTAAAACAAGATTTCTTTTAAGAGAAAATTGAGTAGCTGGGGAGGGTTGTGCATTGCATCACTAGGTCCATGATGTCTTTCTTTAATACCAAATATCATCTTTGTGATATCTGATAGATTATGTATTGACCCCGTTTCTGCCTGGTGTATGGAGGGTTTATTTCTTTTCACCCTTTACATAACTTTTCTTTTTCATTCTTTAACCTCTTCAATGTTTACCAAGACGTCATTACACAGCATTTTTGAGTTGTTCCTTGTGCTAGCTCATGCCTTAGACAACATTATTCCCTTATTCCCATTCAACTCCATCTTTCTTAAGGACTTCTAATCTATCTAATTAAATGTCCCTGGGTAGATCCCTCTGATTCTGGTTGGATCATGTGATAATACCTAACCTTACCACCTTATAACTTCATTGATCTTCGTGAATTAGTAGGTTGTTTGGGTATTTAGATCGTAACCATAAAACCATTTAAAAATCATTCAGAGTGTTTGAGAAAGAGATTTGACACTTCGAATTTTTTTTGATTTTCAAAAATACCCCCTACACATATGCATTATAATTGAAAGAGTTTTGTACAAGGAGGAAAGAGTTCGCACTTGATTAAAAAATGATCACATTTTAATCTAATTTTCTTCCCCTTAAAATAACATACCATTTAATATTTTTGTATATCAACTAATTAAATAGCTATATGACTTTTTGAAAGCACATGGGAGAAAACGAATATTTGCATGGTTATTGAAACATTTTGAAAGTTTATACTCCCTCTAAAAAATTATCTTGGTGATACCAAATGTAAAACATGAGGAAGTAGTCGAGCAAATATTTTTTAAAGATTTTGAATTTCTTTTTGAAAAATATCTTTAAAAATTATGCTCTTGATCCAGATAAAACTTTTTCCAAAAATAGTCTTTGTTTTTTATACTCACACTCCAAAGATTTGGTGCTACAAAACTGGAGTAGGAGGGGGAGTAAAAATTTAAGCACACACTTTTGAAATATTTTAAAATTTCTTTTTGAAAATATCTTGAAAAAATGTGCTCATGATTTATTTGTTTAGATATATTCTTGAAAGATCTGTAAACCATTTTACTTGAGCTTGTCTCAAGTCCGAAAAGGTGTAATGATACGTTTCCAAGAGACATGAAGTGAAAACTTGATTTAGAAATTATGAAAAACATCAAGAATCAAACTTCATACCCTTAAAACGAGTTTTGTGAAAAAGTACCAATTTTATACACATTTATTTTCTGACTTTTGGAGAGACGATTCCCTTCTTAGACTACAGGAAGTCTCTAGGGTAAAACCATAATAGGCTATTCGGACAGAGTCCTTTCAGTCGTCTTGATTTACCTTTGAGAGATCAAATAGTAAAAGAAATGAACAATTTTGAAGAAATGAACAATTTTGGAGAAATATATTTACCGTTTTAGAGTTATGAAAAATCTTTTTCAACCAATGTTAGGATAAATGTACTTGGTTGTACACATTCCTTTATTTGAAGTCCGAGTTCTAAGCGGAAATATTTAGAAGTCATAGTTTTTGAGCAAACTTTTGAAAAGTTTTTTATAAGTATGCTCGAAAACAAAAAGATTTATCTTCTTTTAAAGGTAAAGCGCACTGAAACGTACACTTCTTTTTTCTTGAAATCCGAGTTGTGCACTGATGTATACACACGTCATTTGAAGAATTTTTTTGGAGAACGACATGTTTTGAAAACATTTCTAGAAGCGTAAAGGCAATCGAATTTTAATGAGAGACATGTCGTAAGAAGATTCTTTTGGTATTTTTCATTTTATATCATGGAAAATACTTTTGGATTTTTCTAGATTTATAATTTTGTATTTTTCTTTTCAAAGATTTTTCAAATTTTGTATTTTGCTTTTTTGAAAAATATTTACATGATGAGATGTTTTGTTTTTTATATTCAAGAAGACGATGATGCCTTAAGACTTTCCAACTCCTGAGGAATAAAACATCTCATACCAATTCGGTGGACCAAATATTTAAACTTTTCTTCTGGAAGGGCTTTCGTAAATAGATCCACCAACTAGTATTCAGTCTTAACAATGTATAACTTAATTGTACCATTTTCAACGTGCTCTTTGAGAAAGTGATAGTGAACCGCGATATGCTTGGTATGTGAGTGTTGAACTGGATTGTACGATATGGCTATGGCGCTCTTAGAGTCGCAATAATTTGGAACTTTATTATAGAGATAACCCTAACCGGTGAGCTGTGATCTCATTTATTTGATTTCAGTGCAACACGCAGATAGAGACACATACTCGGCCTCAGTTATTGACAAAGCAGTGAAATCTTGCTTCTTTAACGACCGTCTCACTAACTTTTCACCTAGGAACTGGGTTTCACCATACGTGCTCTTTTGTGTATCTAGGCAACCTACATGATCATAATCTGAAAAATCGATTAGTTAAAAACCAGTATCCTTCAGATACCATAGTCCCATGTCAATGGTTCTTTTTAGGTACCGAAAGACCCGTTTGACCTCTTTGAGGTATGATTTAGTTGGTCTTGCGTGAAATCTAGCACATAAACATACAGCAAAATGAATGTTTGGTCTGCTTGTTGTTAGATACATAAGAGACCCGACCATGCTATGGTATTTTCGATGGTCTACGGGTATCCCATGCAAATCAGCATCTAACTTAGGTGTAGTAGCAATTGGTGTACCAATGCTATCACACGATTTCATATCATGTTTCTTTTTTTATGTTGACTGATTGATAAAGATACCACATGGGGATTGATGAATTTGTAGTCTAAGAAAGAATTTCATCTCAGCCATCATTGACATTTTAAAATTGTTTTTCATAAATTTTTCAAATCTTTTTGAAAATTTTGGGTTTGTAGACCCGAAACTTATGTCATCAACATAGATTCTGAGCTAAACAAAATGTCGCCATTTGTATCTTCTCTATGTTAAGAGTGTGTGGTCAACAATGACCTTTTAGTTAATTCATTTTAGAAAAGAAAATTGATAAGTTTTCATACCTAATACCTTAAGAGCCATTTTCATCATAAAGGGCCTTTTTCCCAGCTTGTAGTACATGATCATGGATATCCGAGGTCAATGAAACCTTCAGGTTGGCTAACGTACACTTCCTCTTTTAGTGGTTCATTAAGGAAAGTTGTCTTCACATCCATCTAATAGACGGGAAAAGACTTGTGTGCGCATATGCCAAAAACATCCTAACCACTTCTATTGCTAGGCAACAGTAAGCGAATGACTCATCAAAATCTAATCCTCCTTCATGATCAATAGATACGCCTTAGCCACAATGAGAAGCTCTGTTCCTTATCACAGAGTCTCTCTTCATACCAAGCTTATTTTTCCAAATCCACTTAGATTTTACATATACTTTGTTTTATTTTGAGTTAGCGGGTCTGTCGACTAATTCCCAAACGTCTAGTCGTTAAAACTGGTGAAGTTCTTCTTTCATAGCTTCAATCCAACTAGAATCTGCCATTTCTTCCTTAATGTTCTTCGGTTCTAATGTACTCACTGTGAGTGCATAGACGTACATTTTAGGATCAGTTTCAAGTTGTCATCTCGTCATTATTGGCTTTGAAGGATCACTGAGCACTTGTTCAATTGGATGATTGTTGGGTCAGTTCAGTGCCCTTCAGTCTTTTAGTATATTTAAACATAAAATACCTAATCAAGTTCTAAGCTTGAAGAAGGTGTCAGCTTCAGCTCTTCAACGCACGTTAGAAGATCAAGAGTATCTCACTTCAGTTATGTGGTCGGTTCAGAACTGAAGATAAGATTTGCAAGAGCTTATTTCAGATTGTTTGGCAATGCAAAGCTGAACGATGTAGATCTTTTACTCAAATCTTAAAGAAAATGTTTTCACTTCTAGTAAGATTTACAAGGAGGAAAGATTATGCTTTAATAATAAAGAATAAAGCATAGTCTCCTTGGAAATGACCTACTTCTATAGTTGGAAATAAAGTACAAAAACAGTATCATCATTACAAGAGACTTTTCCGTTGTAAGCCATTAAAGTAGGCAGAGTATTAAGTAGGATCTCAACCACCCATCCTATGCTTGACATGTGTACAAGGAACCTTATTATAAACCCTAATTCCTTAGTATAAAAGGAATGTTGTATGGGAGTAAATAGAAAACTCTTGCAATTAATGTGACACACATTCAAAAGCTATTTACTCCTCGAATCAATCAATAGAACAACTTAGGCTTCAGCTTCAGTGTTGGTTACAAAGTTTGTACTTAAATTCTATACCTAGGTTTGAGTTTAAGTTAGAGAGGAGATCACCAAATTGTCATTCAACTACTTTGCTATTCCGAAAGAAAAGTATGTCATAGATTCTTTATTTATTCTAATAAGAATTTAAACGTTGAAAAGTACATCTTGTGTTGTTTTAAACTTGTTCTTATTACGTCTTAAATAGTTGTTTAAAACTTAGACTTTGTTTTCATGGAATGTGATTAGTTTAACTTGATAAACCAAATATCATATTCAAGGGGACCAACTAGTGGTATCAGAGCGGTTTGATTTGTAAAACCTTTTTCAAAAATCTTTATATAAACTGCTCAAAAAGATTTTTAAAATCAAGATCCATAAATGGCAGCAGATATACCACAAACTCTATAATATAGGGGTGGCCAGTTAAATGTTGATCCCTTACTAGAGGTAGAAAACTGCACAAATTAGAAGAAAAGGTTCATGTGCCACATAGTTGGTATTGAACCGCAATTTAAAAACATTATTCTCAATGGTCCATATGTCCCAATGACAGCTGGTGTGCAAAAACCTAAAGCACAATGGACAAACAATGAATGAAAAGCTGCTAACTTAGATCAGCGACTTAAAAGTCTCATTATGTATGTCCTACCAGATGACCAAATGAATTATGTTATTAATTGTGAAACAACAAAAGCAACATGGGAAGACCTGATACTATAACATGAGGGCCCCTTTGATGTGAAAGAAAAATAAAGTCATGGACCTTAAGTTGTGTTATAATACCTTCAGATTCAAGGAAGGTTAAAATCTTACACAAACTTTTACCAAATACAAAGCTTTGATGAATGAATTAGTAAATGATGGCATTAAACTTTCAAAGCTTAAAATAAATATTGGTTTCATCAATGGGTTGCCAAAGAAGTGGCTAAGTTTCTACCAAAGCCTCAAAAATGCTAACCATGTTAGGGATTTTAAGCTTGCTTCACTATTTGGCAAACTCAAGTATAAAGAAAGCCTAATTGACAATATTTATGAAACTAAAAAGAAAAAGTCTCTAACTACTACCACACCCTTGTCAACTGCTTTTTTTCTCAACCTCCATTGTCTAGGACTTTCAAGATAGTCCAGATGATAAGGAGGACACAAATGTAAATCATTACCTGGTCAAAAAGACTTGGTCTTTATCAAATCTTCAACTGAGGACACAAATGTGTCTAAGCTTAATGTTGAAAGACCATGGCTAACTTAAGCTGAAGGTTTCAACTTGCTAAATTATGACACTGGAAGAATTATCTCTACTAAATCACATGTGAATGTCATTGAATCTTTAGTCACTATGATAGTCACTGACTCTTCAGTCACTGACTATGATTCAGCTAAAGAATCAACTTCAGTTTGTAGCACCCCGCT
>BQNB010142402.1:0-10740 GCA_026074375.1 Tanacetum coccineum | reverse complement strand
ATCTGTTTTTCTTTACGTTCATTTACTTGTTAATTATTCGATCTACGCTATTAAAAGTATGCAGGTTTCCCAACATTTCCCACATATAGTTTTTTAGTAATCTTGTGAGACTTATCCAAATATCTTCCATTTGTTCAAATTGACAGGTTTCCGCTGTTTACAAAAATGGGAATACAGAATGGGTGACATATGATAAAAACGTTAAAAGCACCGAAGGTGTTATGGATGATAACATTGTAAATAACACCGAAGGTGTTACTCATGATGGCGATTCAAAAACTATAGAAAGGGCTACAGATGATAACGATGTAAGTAACACAAAAGAAGCTAAACATTATAACAATGCAAGCAAAAGCAATGATGAAGAGTCAGAGAGTGTTTTACCTGATGCTACACAAATTCTTTCGAAGATTAAGAGACCTCGGAAAGCGATTCCGCTTAGGGCCCCACTTTTCTGAACCATATTACAAAGTTGAGAAGTTAGCGCTCTAAGTTACAGATTCAAACAGTGACTACCTTGACATGATTGAATCTCAAGTAGATTGAAATTATTTAAGTGGTGTTCGTGATTGTGTATTTTAAATGCTTATATTTGCTTTAAAAGTAAGCACGTACTTGCTTATTTTTAGTGCTTATTTACTCTTGAATAAGCTGATACGGAGTTTCACCCGGACAATTAAAACTTCTCATCTGCTAAAAGAAAATCAAATAAGCAATTGAATAAGCAAATTCCAAACACCTATTATAAAAATGCACATGAATGAACGTTTCCTGCTACTTTGGATAATCACACCCCAATGTGGCAAGATTTGATGAATCTATCATTAGTTGTAAGGTTTGCACTTGGTAATTGAACCTTGTGAGACTATAAACTAGGAGTATGTCTCTAGCGTATGATGCAAGATTTTCAGAATTGTGAAAGAGAAATGACGGCTTCTGGTCGAGCAATGAGGGTGGGGATTTCTCTCTCTATATCGCTGAAGAATTAATTAAATTCCTGCTGTGACTATGTCATTGTCATATCAAGTTGAGTTCAATGTTATGAAACTCACACTAAGAACAGTAACAACCCATGTATCCATATTCCATGCGTACATGATCATACCAACACACAACTAGGGAATCTCCAAAGTAGCATTCTTCAATATATCTCTATAAATACTGGTTCATTTCCATGGGATGGACCAAGTCAAGTGAAGCTAATTACCCTCTCCATTACACACACTAAATTACATAGTCGTAGGTGAGTGTACCCCAACTCTAGATCTCCGATCTAACCTTGAGGTCCTTACCGAACGTGGGAAACCGAACTTATGACTATCCTCATCACACCAAAATCCTTAATTACGTACCATACATGAACAATAATATTCTAATCGACCGTTTTAGTCTATTAAAAATAGAGGAAAAAACAGAAACACTAGAGGCCAAGACCATATAAAGTTAGATATAGACAGAAAAAGAAAGTGACGGAATAGACTAAAGGGATGGAAATCAAAGATGGTAGGACTTCATTACTCCAAACTCACACGCTTCATTTGGCCAATATCAAAACTTTGACATTATAATTCTCAAAAATCATCTGTCGCTATATTACTTTAATTCTAACATTGTCGTGCTATAAGTGTAATTGTAAAGCATCTATAGACGGTGCATTACTCATGTCACAACTTGTTAGAGGTTGAAACTTATGTTCCCCCTTATTTCAGATTCCATCGCAGACTCCAAAACTCAAGCAAGTAGCTCTAAATATGGATGGAAACAAGATACGCGATGGTCCGAACTGAAGCAAGTGGCTCGGGGTAGGGGGATATCCTATTAACTTCCAAATTTGACTTTCACCCATCATACTTTAATCGTTGACAATATTTATTGTGGTTTATGTGATAGCTGCCACACATTTGTTAACACGCTACCTACCGTTTTCAACAATTGGCTTTTACTCGCATGTTACTACAAGATAAGTACCTTTTACTGACTGAAAAGTAGAGTCAGTTAAATGTTGGAAAAATGGTTTTTGGAAAATGGTTTTTTGCAAACTTTGGACATTATTTAATATATGTATTTATTATATATATTTGTAGTAGCTTGTAGATATGCGTTCTTCTTGAAGAGAGCTTCGCAACGAGCTAAAGTATGTCTAAAATGAAATTAATATCAATGAGATATCGTGTCTCAAAGTGAGGCACGAGAAACACAAAATCTAAAAAAACTTGTGTATCCCACGTCGCCTAGAAAAGGAAGTGGAGAGATATTTATATAGAAATCTTGGTATTGACTTTCAAATTTCTTTGGTTGGTTTTACTCCAACACCTATGTGCGTGCGCGTAGGGGTGGTGCAGATTTTGGCGCAACTTGCGGACACGAATGCAACTTCGCCTACTTTGTGTATTTAGAATATATGCAAATCTCATTTTATTTAAAATTGATTTGTTCTATTACTGCAAATCTCGTTTTTATATAGCAAATTTGTCTTATTAATGGAAAATATTTATCTTGGAAAACAAGACAACGTTTTCATTATAAATAAAGGTCTAGTCTCATTCGTTTCAATCAAGGTTACAAAAATCGCTAGGCGCTAGCTAGGCGGTCGGGTACCGCCTAGCGATTAATCGGTTAGGCGGGGATTAATCGGATTGGACATTTTATATATAAAATTTTGAAAATATATGCCTAATTTTCCCGATTTAGCCAATTTTGTTCGATTTGACCGATTAATCCCCGATATGGCCGATTTCTATCCGTAACCGAGTTGTCCAATTTAGCCGATTTTTGTCCGATTCGGCCGATTTATGCCCGATTTGGCCGATTTTATCCCATTAATCGGTATGTTGACCATTTTTGACCAAAACGATTAATAAGACCGATTAATGAAAATCAAGGCGGTTAATCCCCGCCTAGCGCCTAGGTGCCGATTAATCGGCCGCCTAGGCCGATTTTTGCAACACTGGTTTCAATCATCCAAAAAACGCAGTCTTCTGCTACCGAATTCCAGCAGTCTTCTTGATCAGAAACATAAGTTATTTCCGTGATTTTTCAGGCAAGTTTGTCAGGTCCGACTGTACAACAGCTTTGGACGTTGTACCCTGGAAAACAGACGGCGAATCTGTTTTAAGGGAATCGTTTTAAACACGAGCCTCGTGCCACGACCTTTTACTGCTTTCTTTATTTATCGTTCATAGTGTGTCTTCTGCTTCTACCCTATTCTGTCTATTTTATTTTTCTTTTATTTATTGTTTTGTTAATTATTTATTGATTATAATCTGATTTTATTTTTATAAAAGTGTACATGTCTCCTTAAATAAAATTGTAATTTACTCTTTCTAAAAGAAAAAAGGGTCGCTACTGCAATCATCACTAAACGTCCACTCTTGCACAAGAGTTCAGTTAGAAATGGCTCAAAAGAGTTAAGACCTGAATAATTTCGCTCAGAAAAAGGTTTGAATTGTGATGCTCGATTTCTTTTAAGGGATAATGGTATAAAAAATATAAAACTTGCCACTTTTTATTATTCTGTAAATAATAAGGTGAAATCTTAAAATACGTAACTTATTTCGTTAAAATACTTTCAAATTGTGAACGATATGGCTAATATGACTCGTTTAACCGGTTATTTCCAAGTGATTTTGACTAAAATATCCTTGTGTTCTTCCCCATTAAATCTGTTTTTGAATTTACATTTATTTTGGTACCAAATACTACATATTTCATTACGACCTCTTCCACCGATCAAAATTCCAGCCATCCTTATATCATAACTCAAATCACCATCATCATTTAATATAGTACCTCATATAATCCATATGGAAACCCTTCATATCATCCATATAGAAATCGAGTGGCTAGAATTCCAATTGGTGTAAGAGGAGGTGGTGGATGGTCGAAATTGAAATTTTTGATTTTTGAAACATAAATTTAAATGTAAAGTCAAGAATAATTCTAAGAGGAATAACAAAAGGCATCTTAGTCAAATCACATAGGAAGTTGGCAATATTATAAGACTATACAAAAAGCAGGATCGTTGCCGGTTTGCGTTGCCCCGACCCGACGCCCGACCCGCCCCGATTCGCCCACCTCACATATATTTATAGAAAACGACCCATACCCGACCCGACCGATCCACCTACCTCACATATATTTATAAACACTCTACCCGGTCCATACCCGACACAATCCAAAACCGGTCCGGTATTTACCACCTCCGGTTTTTATAGCACCTATGCATACACGTGTTCTTCTCCCAAACATACACGAAACACACAACCGCCCCCTTTTTTCTTCAACAGCTTAGACCAAAATCAATAATCCTAAATCTTGAAATTAGGAGAAAATCAGAGGCAGCTGCTACAAGAGCGGTACGATTATCTTTAGTCGAGAAGGTGTAAGTTTTATGTTTTTTAAAGTTTTGTTAATTAATCTTTGGGTTAAAATTAAGGTTTTTGTGAGGTGCTCATGAGATTCGGGGGGTTTGGTTTGGATTCGTTTGCCTTGATGAAGATAGTGTTCTAGGTAAGTTTTTTTGTATAGAGTATAATGTCACTCTATGTTGCACGGAAACGCCATCGGGGTGACGTCTCCCGTACCGGAAACGTTTCGGAAAGGGAGACGCCCTGCGAACACGGCCCTTGAAAAACCTCAACGAAACGTTTCTACAAAATCAGGAAACGTTTTTAGAAATCAGGAAATCGTTTCACTACGATGAAAACCGTCTGGTGTTGAAGCCAGGGATACGATTGGGGCCGAAACGTATTCCTGAGCCTTTTAAACGCGTTTCTAGGACTTTGTTAATGTTATGACAACGTTGCCCCGCACAATCTTTTATAAAACTTCGCTGTTAATACTTGGGCAAAAGAGACCAACTACATGAGACCATCCATCGAGAAAAAAGATGATGAAGGAAAAGATGTTTTTGATAAAAGAGGCCTGATATCATATGATGATATATAACTAATTATTGATATTCATTCATCCTTAAGCCAATGCTTATAAAGTTATGGCCCATTAAAAAGTGAAATACATCCACGTCTCATTTTATAACACAAAAAGTTTTTAATCAACTTAAAAAAATTAACTGCTGTAAACTTCACTGTCAAGATGTGCCATATTTTTTTCTAGAACTATGCTAAATAATTTGTAAGGCTATAAAATAATAATGTGTATATATACTTTTAAAACTATAAGTATTTTAAGACTTAAAAAATCTAATTTTATGTTGGATGTTTGATATTTCTTTATTTTATTAATTAATATATAAAAAATTATACAAAATACACAAACGTTTCTAGCCGTACCCGTTTCTTGGATTTTGGGAGATTGACGTTTCTAAGTACCCGTTTCCGTCCCCGTCCCCGTTTCCGTATCCGTCCCCGTGCAACATAGATGTCACTTATGCGGCTACATCCTGTTTGTATCCTCTTCACATATTCGGGTTCATAAGCCTAAGTGATTAACATCAGTTTTGTATGCTCTGCGTTTGTATATCTTTTGTTTATATTGTTACATCAGAGAGATTTATAGGTTTCAATAAAAATAACATGAGTTTGTGTTTGTTGTAGTGACGAATCAAGGATAGATGTGGTTAACGGATAGTAGGATTTGGAACCCGCTGTTTATGTTATTGTAGTGCACATGCCTCCCTAGGTTTAACTTCTAACCTTAATTACGTGATCATTAGGGTAATTGGGTTTGGTGTAAATCAAATTTAGGTTCATCGTGTCATTTAACTTAGTCACAGGTTGTTAGTAAATGTATCTATTTTTGTAATTACGGTTGTTGGTGATAAAATTATTTGAATAAGAGCATTGCTTTTTTGGGTTCAGGTTAGCATGGAGGAAAAAGACGAGACTTTTCTTCATCCGAATGGACTAAGCAAGTTGGTATTCTTCGGGATTGCGGATATTCATGATAGGCATAGGGGTATGCAGCTTGATATCGATAATATGTCATATGAGGTATAAATTATTCCTTCACTTTCATGATTATTTATGCCTCAAAAAATTACCAATTTATCATAGATATGACAGATTGCACTCATTTATTGAAGTAACAGCCGTAGCATGTTCATGTTTATTCATGGGTTAATGGTGTTATCCTAATAATTATATATTGCAACCTGTGAATGATTAAGTTATTGAGTTGTTCAATATCTACATGGTCTCTTTTTTTCTTGAAATCCTAATTTTAGCTGTTGTTAGTTGTAACAACATTTTGTAATGGTAGTGTTTGATGATGTCAATTATTAATAATTAACTGTCAAATCATAATGACTGTTCGGCGTTCCGATGGATATCAGTTATATAACTGATGTAAGAAATTGCTAATATTTGATACATTGAGTTTAAACGCGAAAAAGTGGCCTAATGGGTCTTTGTAACATTTGTAATAAGTTATTCCTAAATCTTCATCCTACCAGTGGTTTAATGGAGGCATGTTTGCCAACTGACAATTGTTCTTTTGGGAGTTGCACTATTCCTGCAAGAAAATTTTCATAGGATTTTGATGTTATGTGCTTTCCTGCAATTCCAGCCCAACTGAGGATGCCAATTATGCTGGTGCAGTTTTGCATACATAGAATGCATAATTGTCCTGTATTCGTTTAGGAGGTTACTTTCTTTGTTGGAAATTTATTTTGATTTTAATGATCTTAGTTTTGAATTTATTTTTTCGATATTTACTTGCTCTTTGTAACTTTGTTTCAGGTCTTACTGAACCGTCATCTGCAGGGACTGTATTCAACCAGTGTATGCAAAACCTTGAGTGTTCATCAAGTAGCGAGAAGCATAAGATAACAACACAAGAAAACCAAATGAGCTCTGAAGTGCACCCTGAAGCTAATTCTAGGAGTGTACCTAGGCGTGTCTCGACTGATCGTGCAGACATGGCTGTCACCATCACTGGTACTGCGTCATTGAGTTTGAATGCTAAACCTGCCGCCAACAATGACACTGCAGCACAGAGTGAGTACTGTTTTTTACCTCAAGTGTTTTTACAGTCTTATGAAATGCCATCGGTTGTTTTAACGTGTTGTCTTTTTTTTGCAGCAACAGTGGACAGGTGCAAATCTACTGAATCAGGTTGTGGGCGTCGTAAAAAGGGGGCACTCGCATTCAAGGAGGTGACTTTATTTGTTTGAAGTCAATTTTCATTTTACTAATCTTAGGTTCAGATTTAACTTTTGGATATTTACTTGCTCTCTGTAACTCTGTATCAGGTATTACTGAACCATCATTTACAAAGATGGTTTTCAGCCAGCCTGTGCAAAACCAGCTTTGCATGCCTTCTTTGGTGACTCATGCTCGAATATGCAATAAAGTGGATAGAAGCGATAATTAATCACAGGAATTTCATAATACCAAACGGTAAATCGAAATCTACAACTCCTTTCTGCTTACTGCTTAAAACTTTCGACCCATAGCAGTGTAATAACATTTAAATACTGTTGACGTATCAGGTGCGTATCAAAGTATAGGTAGACGTTAGTTCAATTGAATTAGAATATAGAATATGATGGTACATATTGTTAAACTATGCATCAGTAGGCCTATCTTCGTGAAATACAAAAGGGAATTTTAATTGGTCTAACTTACTAGAATAAGTAATGTCAAACTTAGGTGGTGTTTGTTTTTTAAAAGTTGCCTCTTAACAGCCTCTTAATCTGTCTCGTTCAGACGTGGTCAGACATTTTGGTCATTAAGTGCGTTTGTTTTTTTATTTTCATTCAGAGGCGGTCAGAGGCTGAAACCTCTTACCCAACAAGATGGGGAGGGGATGTCTTACTACCTCTTAATGTGTTTTCTCTTTTCTTCCTTTTATTTTCTTTTTTTCATTTAGCTTTTTTTTTACTTTTTTTTTTCTTTGTTTCCTTTTTTTGTTTTATATTATGATATGTTTTCCTCGTCTGTTCCATTCTATTGATAAATACGTTTTAGAGAGAATTACTTGTTTTTTTTTCAAAATAGAAAAATAATAATATGATACTATGAGAATGAAAAAAATGCTCACACTTAACATAAGAGTATTTCCAACTAAAATAATATATAACATATTTTTTTTAATCAAATAATAGCATGCTATTATTTTGAGTCTTAACTTGATTTCAAATTTTCAAAAATATTTAAATATATTTTAATTATCCATGAAAATTAAATATATTTTGCTAGTCGTATTAGTCGATGACTTAATTGTTCTTATTATCATCGTAAATTTAATGATAGTGATAATATGCAAAGATATTATAACAACATGAGAATATAACATACCAACAATATATAATTATTAATTTTACGAGATTAAAGTACGCACACTATCCTTTGAATGTATTGTTTTAAACACATAAAATCAGCTAACTTATTATTTGTTAGGTCGTGTTAGTTCGATGACTCAATTGTTCTATTTAATGTGTATAATCGTTTATGTATCTTAAGAATGAAATTGTTATATATTAATCTCATTCAGACATATTTTTTTTCACAAAAAACAAACAATATTATTTCATTCAGATTCAGACATTTACGCCTCAGATTCAGATTCAGATGTACGAGTCAGATTCAGATTCAGAGCCTCTTAATAAACAAACAGCACCTTATGTATGAATAAGCTTAGTGTTGGCGAAACATAGTGAGGATCCATGGTTTTGGAAATTAGAGATGCATGTTGAACTTATGAAGCAGCCACCTCTTAACATTAGGGGTGTTTGGGATAGCTTATTTAGACTGCCTAGGCTATTATGAAAGATAACAAGCTGTAAAAAACGCAACGCATGAATTGTATTTGTATGCTTATGTACAATATTCTAAGAATACATTCTATTGGAAATTACGGATACTTTTCAACTACTAAAGGTGTAATATCAATTTTTGGTATTAATTATCTTACTTCATGTAAATCATAGAAAATGATTTAAGGTACTTAACTGTTTTTTTCTAATAACATGAGTAATTATGATATAGATTTCTGCAATAACCATCTAATGCATCGATATACGAATAATCCAATGTGTTTTTGTATAGGAAGTCCAAGTCAGAAATAGCGGATGATTGGAAAAGCGTATGTAGCTGCGATTCTGAAAAGAACAAAATTTTAGGCCAAGAATCTCGAGAGCTTACATGAGGACCACGCTCATTAATTTGCTTCAGTACGGCACAAGCCTCATGATACGTTTGACTAGAAATACAAGGTATGATATTTTTCTTATTTGCAAGACGTAATGAATCACGAACATGCTGATTTGTGAATGTCATGAAAATCTTGACAAAAATATGAATACACTGCTACATGTGTTCACATAGTAGAATTACACATTCTGTATATGCATGTTTTGGATTATTAAGTGGATTCGAAGGTTAGGCTTAAGCATAAATGATTCATTTGCAAAGAAACACTAATTAGTTGTATAATCTTGAGTCCAACTGTTAGCCTTAAAATATGTTGACTTACATGAAATTACATTAGTTCATTAATAGTCAAACACGCAGGGACTAGATTAGACTATTTAGGATAGTTTAGTTGTGTTTGGACTATAAATACACCCTCCATACTTCCATGGAGGGGTGATGATTCATTATTGTCTCATTAAGTGTATGTCTTTCTCTCTTTAGAAAACACACATCTTTCTTTTTTCTCTCACTAAATAATACAATGGTTTCTTATTTGTTTAATCCTCCCCGACCTTCGGATCGATCTTGCTAGTATTTCTTATTGTTTACAATTGGCATCAGAGCTAACCAGGGGTGTATTGTTTTTGTGTTGTTGTTGTGTTCATGTTTTTAGCCAATTTCTTTCTTATTTAAGCTTATGCGAACAACTTATTGTTTTGTTTTCTTTGAAATGCTTATTTGGTTATAACTATCTAGATTAAACACTTTTGATGTTGGGTTTCTATTCAAAATTTTCGTTTTGGGATTATCAGACTAAAAGCGTTATTGTGGTGCTTGTAGTTCACAATCTGTGTTTTGTCTTATTTTTTTTGTCTTTATGACTTAACTTCATCTTTTTTCTTTTTCAAACATCATCGAAACTGGGTTCGTGATACCAATATGCGTGGCTTATTCGTCTTCATATAAACCTTATTTTTGAGCTTATTTTGTGAACAAGTCAAGGGCTTATTTGTTTGTTAAATGTAGCTTATTTATTAAGCCATTTCTTGGCTTATTTGTGGTACCAATGGTTGGAAAAGAGAAGACACAGATCCATAATTTTTGTTGTCTATGATAGTTTTTTTTGTTGGTTTCTGAAAAAGACAAAATATAGTAAAACCGAATTCGCAATTGTTCGAATTCGCAGATCCATTCAACAAACGAATTGGCAGTTTTTCAACAACCAAATTTGCAGTTATAGAAGGCACCGAATTCGCAGTTAGCCTAAGGAACCGAATTCGCAGTTTAGCATGAACCGAATTCGTAGCATAACAACCCAAATCGAGTCAACTCGGTAATTACCGAGTTGACCCGGTCAAACTCAACTGAGTCCAAGTCTGAACTAACAGAAAAAGACCACAACAACAATCAGATTATAAACACAAACCAAAACTACATAAACAATCAACAATCAATAGCCAAACATCACAACATACCACAATAACAACAAAATCATCAACAGCCTCAATATTCATCAACAAATCCAACCAATCTAAACCCTAATTTCCCATCGTCATAACATCACACAACAAATCTAACTTCATCTAAATCCTAAAAACCCATCGTCATATAATGCAACATCATCCATCCTCATCAAAGACTCGAA
>BQNB010142399.1:4184-17143 GCA_026074375.1 Tanacetum coccineum | reverse complement strand
TGGAGTGACCTCCCTTAGGGGGAGATTGTTGGAAACACAAAAAGTATCTGTCACTTCCAAGTTGTATTAAGTCTTAGCTCGTAGTATGTGTAACATTAGTTAAGTAAACTAGCCCGGCCCAAGGCCCATGGGAAGCCCATTAAAACCTATGGGCCGGCCACAATAGGTAGTATATAAGGACCTCTCCTAGCTTTGGAGAGGTTGTTGGTTGTTGGTTGTTCCATTTGTCACATTCCATCTTAATAAACTTCATCCATTTTCCATCCATTCTATCTCTAACATCACAACCCACATCTCACTCTTGTTCTTGGTTTGATCATAAGATTACATGTTTCTACAGTATTACTTAGTGCTGGCAAGGAAACTACTTAATGTTGCTAGTTGATTATTTATGCTGCCAATATGATGTTAGTACTGCTAGCCTTGTGGTTAATACTGTTAGAGTAATTTTTAGTACTGCTAGGTTTGAAAAGCAGTTTGTACTGCTAGCATTGTGGTCTAAAGTTAATACTGCTATTGAAGCAGTTCAACTGCTAGTTGTGCTCGATACTGGATAAAACACACAGATTGGATCACGGATAGAACAGGATGCTTCATTTAAGGAGAAGCTAACAGGTTATGATTTTACATGTTCTTAATTGGTTTTAAAGGCTCGTATTGTGACATTTCGCGTTTTCGAGGTCAATATTAAATCTTAACTTAATTTATGTTTTTACTTTTAGTAAAATTATGAGTTTTGCTTTTACCCGATTTAGTAAAATTCTCGTCCCTTGCTTTGAGTGAGCCGTGCTTAGGATTTTATTCCATCCTCGTGTCCTAAGTGGTTTATTATTCCCCTAGATTACCCCAATGAGTATGAATTTTATCTTGGCGTTTTTCCGTTTATCTCGCGTTTTAAGCCTAAACCTCGCGTTTTACCTTAAAAACTTTACTTTTACTTAACAAATACTTCACCACACTTTTAATTAATACTACACATAATAAAAATCAAAAAAAATATATTAATTGCCAAACCAAGGCCCTAGGCCGGTTTGTACATAACCACACACAACACACTCTCTTTTCTATAAACACCATCATTCCTTTCTTTTTCCCCATACATGCATAACCCTTCATTTCACAAGATTTCAAAACCCTCTCTTCTTTGGCCTCATTGCTGCCGAAATAACCACCACCACCACCATCATCATACAAAATTTTCCTACTCCTTTTAGGCATCACAACACCATCCATAAGTTGCTTGCCAAGTTTGGTAATTTTTCTTGAAGATTTGAAGAAGTTAGGGCTTGTTTCTTGGTGATTCTTGAAGGGTTTTGATTGGGGTTTTGTTGGAGGAGTATCATCATCATTTGAGAAGGGTTAGAAGCATTATAAACTTGGGTATTGAGGGTATCTTTGGTTCGAATCAGCCCACACAAGAGAAAGGTGTTTGGTGTTTGATTCTCTAGCCCTAATCTTTCTTTTGTAAGCCCTATCTTTTTATTTCTTGTTTTCTTTGATTTTCATCCATGAAAATGGATGTTTAAGTTCTGAATATATATGTGTGGTTATGTTCTTGAGGGTGTTTTCAATTAGTGTGGCATTGCATGTGGGTAGATGATGATTAAAATGATGTTTACAAAGGTTTTGAGTTAAAATAATAGGACTGTTTTAAAAACAGTAGCAAAACGTGTGTTTATCTAAAAATCTTTGGCCTGGAACCTATGATTAAATTACATTACTGGAAAGATACATGTCTTAGCATCATAGTATAGTTGGATACTCAACCAACTCCTTGGGATGAGTGAGTTATGGTCAAAACAAGAAAATAGGTCAAATCTGGACATATGATTAGAATACGAGTTAAACTCCAAATTTTTGCCATAAAATGTTAGGTTTTAAAGATTGTGTCAGTGGTAGACATCTTAAGGAAGCCATATCCTTTAACCTCACCTTCATTGCTATCATGGTTTGGGATTTATGGCCATTTTAGTAAAGGGTAAAAAATTTTGGAAACTTTATGTTTTGGATAACCAGGGGTAAAACAGTCTTTTCACATAGCTACGAAACTTTGTAGATTATGAGGCTGGAAATTTTGGAAACTAGACACAAATATATTTCCAGGAGTGAAAGCCTCACATATAGAACATTTATGAGCTAGGAGATATGAGTCCATGAAGTAGAGTTAAAATCAGAAACTGAGTTTTTACGTCTAGTCTAAAAATTTTAAAATGTATAGTACACCGTGATAAAATAAAAGTTAGAAGCCGAAACTTAGTAGATGTTCATTTTTCTATAAGACCAGGTCACAAGTCAATTTGGGGTTAAAAAGGACTTGGGTAAGTTCTAGTGGAATGCCATGCTTATCTCGGAAACACATCTCATGATCACATGTTTAATTTTTACGTATTGTTACTTTCTACGTACTAAGTCGCGTCACGTCTTTTAAGAGGTGCTTAGGAGTACTTCTCGCTCGTTCAAGACTCATCATACTTCTGATTTAATTATTCTTATGGTGAGTTCATAGCCTCGCCTTTCTACTTTTAAGCTGTATTTATAAACCCCGCGAGGGAGATACATGCTTGTTTTATAAACTGAACACAAGTGATTTATGGTTGCTGGACCCGATTGTGAACTAATTGCATAAGTACCTATTGCAGAAAGGCCCCTTAACATCATGAACTGTTAATTACCTATAATGGGTGAGCGCTAGTACAAGTAAATAGATCTATTGGGTTTGACAGCCCTGTCCGGGGGTATGAATCGAATCCTTTCGAGCACCCAGTCAACGGAAAATTTGTATTTAAAATTTAGGTATAAGGCAATAATACCTAGTTATGGGGCAACTGATTTACATACATGATATGTGTTAACGTTAAGGCTCGGTGTCAATTGTTTATGAATTTTGTCAATGGGATCGGTGTCACGAGCTCAATGCAACTGTTGGTTATTAGCTTGTCTGGCCCACAAGTCTATATGATGCTTATGATTATTATTATGCTTGTGTTCAACTGTTTATTACTTATAAAACCTATGAATTCACTCAACCTCGTGTTGACTTTTTAGCATGTTTCATCTCAGGTAATTAAAGTGCGGAGGCTTGGAGGCAATAAAGAGGAGGATTTGCGCTAAATTTTTGTTCACCATTTAAAAATCCATTCCTCATTAAAAACTTGTTTTAGTTGGTTATATCAAACTTATGTACTGAATGGTGATGATCTCTTGGGACTACGCTTTTGAACTCTGATAATAAAGGAATGGAATGGTTGTTTGTTTTTTTTAAACGTCTCTTTGAGTCGTACTTTATATCTTGTGATTATTGTACTAATATTTAACACCCAAATTGTTGGTTCCGCTGCGTGTAAATTTGGGGGTGTTAAAGATTGGTATCAAGAGCCACAGGTTTATAGAGAACTAGGTCGTTTTCAAAACCTAAATATACCTTATTTTTTATTTTTAGCGCGCAAACTCCTAGAGATGCCAGGCCAAGTCATCCTTTGTTGTGGATTACTATTCTTATGTTGATATTCATTCTTTAATACTTATACCTGACGGGTGCATTATTGCTAACAGTATTATTGAATATATACTATGATTTTATCAAAATATACATAGATTGGTAAACCATATATAAGGATTTCTTTTTGTATTTATTTACATGTTTAAATAATCATATATTAAAATGAGCATATTCATTTTGATGCATTGCGTTCATTCGCATGTTGCATAAATTTTATATATGTAGTGACCTTACATACTTCCATCCATGCGCATATTGTGTCCGACTTCTCATGATCACTTTTCTAAGCGTTATTACTATTTCGTTTATATGTGGTTAATGGATTCGTTATAACATATACTCGTTCGATTTGAACCGAATTATTTTACCCGACTTACTCTTATCGTTATGCGTACCTTCGTTGTACGATTGTTTGGGATTATATAAGTATTTGATCCGATGAGATTATACAATTATCATTTTACTACCCGTGCGTGTTATTTCCCTATTTAACTTCTTTAAGCTACTTATATAGATATCCGAATTGCTTTTCGTTTTTTTCCCCATGGTGCTATTCACAGGAAACATCTTGGATAAATTCCTGAAATCGTATTGTGGATTTTCACAATCTTTTTGTTGGCTTTTCATGACACCGTTTTACATGACATCCGAATATTGTGTAAATTTGTTTATTCTACCGATCATTTACTTCCGACCCGGAGTTGTAACACTCGTTTATACCTCCGGGGACGCCATAGTAATCTTATTTTTTGTGACTCTTCGTCTAGAATGTGACGGTGATATGAAATACGAATTTACTTGTATAAATTTCAATTATTCTTTTTTTCATAAGAACCTCCTTGCTTCGGAAGCGCGACTAGTTAATGTTTCGTCCTTTTTCCCTTGTGCCTCTTGTGATTATGAAAAATCACGGGCATTGTCTTACTCCCAGCTTTGTCATTGGGATTATTGAAATATTTTTCAATGTCATTTCATATGCCCATTAATATAATTTATTTTTGGTTGTTTTGGAATCCATAAGTCATGTATGTATATAAGTTTTGTTATTTTAAAGTGTTGATATAATGCCTTAGATGTTGGGGAGTATGATTCGTGTAATAATAGAGAATTTTGAGGAATTCGGTTGAAATTTTGAGGTGTGTCAAAAATATATTAGTTGCAGGAAAATTAAAATATTGTTAAGGATTGTAAAATTTTTTTATAAAAGTTAGGCTTAAAAATATTGTTTGTATTGTTGAGGACGACGTTTGATATTTAAAATTCGGTACGTAAACTCTCAAAACGAGTTTTTGTGGCCATCCGAAGTTTAGAAATCGTTTAAAACATAATTCTGCATATTTTTATAGTTAGTTGCTGATATTACAGTTTTCTGGAGTGCCGTTTCGGGCCCTTTCGGTCCGAATTCGGCCTCGTTAAAAATACAAGTTGTTTTTAAAATTGCGTTTTACTTTTTCGCGAGAAGCCGAGTCTGAAATCGAGTAATGATACGGGCCTAAAAGCTAGATCAAATCTGCATTGTTCATTTTCTGAAATAGCATCAGATCTGATGTAGTGCGTTTTCATCATTTTCTGTATCATTTTGGGTCTCGGCTAAAACACGAAAGTTGTCCGGAATATCGTTTTGCATAAAAACTCGCGAAATTTGGTCTAAAAGTGCAAAAGTGTGGGGATTTTGGTCTAAGTACACATCTGCGTTTTTGTAAAGATATTTCAACAACTATTTTCGAAAAATGAGCTGATACAGTTTTTAACTTGAGATTCGGGCCCTTTCTGGTCGAACCGGACTTTGGTTAACCATAAAGTTGTTTTTATTTTGATGTATTTTTTTTATAAAAAACTAGCGAATTTTTGTCTAAAAAACGCTAGATGATAGGAAAACATTGCGGTAAAAGTTAGTGTTCGGTTCTTTTTGGAAGACAATCTAAATAGTTTGTGAATTTAGTTTAAAGTGTTGGGTTTTAAGCGTTCTAGTGACCGTTGAGCTTGCAAATATCCGGTTATCGAATGTTCATTATTGACTAATAATTATTGGGTGCGTAAATATATCCGGTCATGTTTAAAAATAGGAAGTCTATTTTCGTAAACTTTATGTATATAAAGACATGTTGCGGGAAATAAGAATAGTATATGAATAATGGATGGGTCGGTATTATCGGGAACATAATATTTTATTTAACGATATTAATGTCTTCGAAAGTTCGAACTTACTAAAAATGGAAACTTTCTAAAAATAGAAACCTTGTATATATAAATATGACGTCGGAGATAGGGTTAAGCATTTGGTTATTGGGGTGTCGGTGTTAATTGAAAAAGTAATATTTTTTTAAACGATATTAATGTCTTCGAATATCTGGACTTTCTAAAGATTGCAACCTTCTAAAAATAGAAACTTTCCTAAAATAGTAACTTTCTAAAAATAGTATACTTTCTCTAAAGCATATGGTTGTCAAATAACTTAGGAGCGGTACTACATTTGGATTCCATTATTCTTATATATATATATGTGACTTATGTGTTATTTTATTTTATCTCTCCTTCTAATTGCGCTCCATCGCTTTTGGTCGCGGTTATAATCTCTTGTCTTCATATCCTCCATCACCATCGATATCATGTACCTCATGACGATTCCGGCTAAACCCTTTGAAACCATAGCATCTTGAACCATTTCACCGATTGCTTCATAAACTACTCTTTACTACTCTCATGCAAATCACTTGCTATTTTATAAGTCATTGTGATGTCATCTTATAAATTTAATTTGCTATTATTTTACGAGTCATTTTACTTGGATTTTACAAAATATTTGTTATCGCCTAAAAAAAGGGATTTTTAGCAAATTACTTTACTTCCACATTATTAACAGCTTCAAAAATTATTTCTATTAAAAAAAAGTATGGTTTATACATTTAAATATAAGAAACATAACACTAGTTTGACGAAACTGAGCATTGCATTGCTATTCCTAAATTATACATAGTCGTGCACCTATGTATAATTTAAAAGGAGCTATGCAAGCTGGAATAGTAGTCACCTAAAGATCTTGATAAAGACCAACTTTTTACCTGTTGTTCTGGAAAATAAAATTTGTGTGTGTTATGCAAGTGGTATAAATTGAGGGCATCCGCATATGTACCCCTATCTCTTCTCGAACGAATTCTCCATATGCGGGTACGTTCTGACTTAACAACCGTCGTTCTAATTTTCCTTTCATTTCTCTTCATGATGGAAATTCTTTAGGCCGCTCGTCTAATATTCGACCATTAATACCAACTTAGTGGTTTGTTCTGACGTTTCTATGCTTTTTCTGATATCCACCTTTTTGATGTAACATTGGTAGATCTCTAAAATGTCTCTGGATGTGATTAATGAAGTATGAATAAATGAGTTACGTGTATCCGCCATGATGTTCGTCTTTCTACTGACTCGAAATTTGTTCGTGCGAACCATGCGTTAACTTCTCTATTTTAATCGCTAACCTTGTCTCTTTTGTACAAGTGCCGATCTAAAAAACCTTTCTTCGATTTGAGATTTGTGTATGGATTTCTTTTTTTCGGTTGTGTATAGGTCTGTCGCAAACTTAATGTGCTGACGGCGACCGTCTTATGAATTGACGACTGGATAAATTCTTCTTTTCCAATTTTGTATCGCCATCACTTATATTCCATTGTTTCCTTTAAGGACCCTCACGACATTAAATTTGTTCCCTCATACAATTGCCTACGCATTATGCGTTTGTTATCCTTTGTTCCAGCTTCGTTGCTATCTTGTTACTTTGTTAAACTCCCGAGCACGTTCCATGTCTACCTTTAATGCGCTAAATACCTTCACGGATTATGAAAATTTTATAAATTTTTCACAAGTGTCTAAATTACCAAAATAACCTTCTCAAGTTAAAGATTCGATTCTAACCACCCTCTTTTGTAGATAACCATTATAATATTTTATGAACACCATGCCTTATATTTCAATCACATGTTTTTATACATCACATTTTAATCAACATCTTAATGAAAGACCGATTTAAACTTCGTATTCTAGCCAATGAATCCTTAACGAGGTGGAGAATAGATTTTCTAAATAGAGATCGCCGAATCGGAGAGTTCAACAATGCCTTTATAGTACAAATTTATCTCAAAGGTTTTCAAATGCACAACAGTAATTGTGTACATATTTTACTTTCATTTGAACACTTTTTTTGTCAAAGAAAAACCTATAAGTGCTTAACAATGTTGACACTAAGGGGGGGATATTTTTTTTTTTTTTTTTTTTTTACCCCCCCCATATTCATCTTAACCTCTCAATGAAATAGTTTTAAAAATTCTCCTTACTAGTGATTTCGTGTTCAAATCACCAAACCCTTAATAAATCCTTATAATAATATTTTCATCATTTTATGAATGACTTAACATTTTAATTTCATAACCGAACGAACTTCACATTTTCATAATCTAGAAAGTGCCTAAGCCTAGCTTTAAGACGAAATTTGAAACAAGTACCCTTACTCTTCGCTCTTCGCCTCGACGTCGGTGATTAAAACAATATAAAAATCCTGGATGGGTTCTTCTAATATGACATTCCGTATTTTAATGTCAACATGTAATTCATACCTTATTCCCACCTTCTAGTAAGGTAAATTCTTGCGTTTTACGGTTTACGCGATTCGCGGTTCCTCGTTTCTTGTAAATCTTAAGTTGTTTTAGGCATTTTATCCATTTAAGTGTTTACCGTGTTTATTCTATCTTTGAAATCCCTCGGCGACCTTAAATGCTAATTTTGGCATCTTTTGTTAAAATTCATGTATCGGTATAGTTAGTCAAAATCTTATGTTTTCTGCTTAAAAAATGTACTCCCGCAACTCTCCCTTGAGCAAGCGTAAGGCGAATCGGAGGAATCGAGCGCCGGGACGACGCTCCCTTAAGGAGGGGAGGATGTAACATTCCGTATTTAAGGTCACTATTTATTCCGAACTTTATTCTATGATTCACTTTTAAGCAAAGTTATTAATTTTACGTTTACCCGATTTGGTAAGAATTTCCTGTTCTTAGCTTTGCGTGAGCCGTGTTTGGAAATCTATTCCGTCTTCGTGCCTTATGTGGTTTAATATTCTCATAAGATTCCGATGTTTTAAGTTACCTATTTTCATTTTCCATTTGTGTTTGCGTTTTACGTAAATTTTCTAGCTTAAAAAACTCGCGTTTTACTTCAACTTGACCTTTATTTAACTTAGACTTACACTATAATTTAATTAAATTTTATAAACTAAAATCAAAAAAAAATATAATATTTGTATAAAATCTTGGCCCTTAGGACGGTTTGTTTCCACACACACACTCAAACACTTTTCCTTTTTCAACTTTCTAAACACTTCATTTTTTTCATTTCTCTATACATGCAAGTCTTTTCCCATCTCACCTAGTTCAAAATCCTCTCTCTTTCTTTGGCCCGTGCGGGGGATGCCGAAATTACCCTCACACCACCATCATCATACAAATTTGTTCATCTCATTTTTAGCATCTTAACATCATCCATAAGTTGCTTGCAAAGTTTGGTGGTTTTTCTTGAAGTTTTGAAGAAGTTATTAAGGGTTATTCTTCTTATCTTTATTTTTCTTTTCATTTTAACCATGAAATGGAAGTTTGATTTGGAATACTACATATTTTATATGATGATGAGTTGTGTTGCAGAGCTGATTGGATGGCATTGCATGTGATAGTAGATTGGTTAGTGTATAGGATGATGTTGGATAGATTTTAGAGTGAATATTAGGGACTGTTTTGAACGTAGCAAAATACGGGGTTATAGCAAAATTATTTTGGCTTGGTGCCTATGATTAATTTATTTTTTCTGAAAGATACATGTCGCTTAGGCATCATTAGGATAGTTGGATGCTCAACCAACTCCTTGGGATGAGGGAGTTATGGTCAAAACAAGAAAATAGGTCAAATATGGACCTATGATTAGAAAACGAGTTAAACTCCAAATGTTTGTCATAAAATGTTAGGTTTTAAAGATTGGGTCAGTGGTAGACATCTTAAGGAAGTCATAGCCTTTGACCTCACCTTCATTGCTATCATGGTTAGGGATTTATGGCCATTTTAGTAAAGGGTAAATTTTTTGGAAACTTTCTGTTTTGGATAACCAGGGGTAAAATAGTCTTTTCACATAGTTACGAAACTTTGTAGATTATGAGGCTGGCATTTTTGGAAACTAGACTCAAATAGCTTTCTAGGGGTGAAAGCCTCACATATAAGAACATTTGTGAGCTAGGAGATATGAGTCCATGAAGTCAGTTAAAATTAGAAACTAAGTTTTTACGTCTAGTCAAAAATGTAAAAACGTATCGTACACCGTGATAAATAAAATTAAAGCCAAACTTAGTAGCGATTATTTGCCTATAAGACTAGGTCACAAGTCAATTTGGGGTTAAAAAGGACTTGGGGAAGTTCTAGTGGAATGCCATGCTTATCTCGAAAACACATCTCATGATCACATGTTTAATTTTTACGTATTGTTACTTTCTACGTACTAAGTCGCGTCACTCCTATAGGTTGTCAGTGATTGTTGGTGATCTCTCTTGATCTATATACACATCTTCTCAATCCTCATCGCTTATTTGATTTACAGTGAGTTCATAGCCTCACTTTTCAAGTATTTTTCTTAAACCCCGCCAGGGAGATGCATGCTAGTTTTTATAAAACGAACACATGTAGGTTTTTCTCCTATGCTTGGACCCGTATGTGAATATATGTTGTTGCTTGAGTAGCTTTCGTCATAAGACCCCAATCGTGAGCCGTCAACTACCTATGATGGGTAGCCGCTCATACAATTAATAGCGCTATGGGCTTGACAACCCGGTTTGGTTTTTGGGAAGTTTGAATCCGAAAAGTGAGCACTCCCAATGTACGGACATATTGTATGGAGATTTGAGTAGGTATCTGACGAAATACCTAGCCTGGGGGCATTCATTGTATTATTATTAATTGTTTATGGAATTCGTCAATGGGATCGGTGTCGCGAGCTCAATGCAACTGTTGGTTATTAGCTTGTCTGATCAACTAGTCTATATGACGCTTATGAATATTATAATGCTTGTGTTCAACCCATTTTCAACTGTTTATTACTTATAAAACCTATGAATTCACTCAACCTCGTGTTGACTTTTTAGCATGTTTCATCTCAGGTAATTGAAGTCCGGAGACTTGGAGACAATAAATAGGAGGATTCGCGCTAACCTTTTATGCATTGTTTTAAAAATCCATTCCTTAAATGAAAAACAAATTTTAGTTTGTTTATATCCAATTATTTTAGGTATGGTAACGATTTCTTGGTCTAAGCTTTTGAACTTGAAAATACGGAATGGTATGTTGTTTTGTTTGTTTTAAAACGCTCATTGAGTCGGACTTTTATGTATTATGACAATTGTACTTTTATTTAACACCCAAATTGTTGGTTCAGCTGCGTGTGTATATTTGGGGGGGTGTTAAAAAAAAAGGGGTTTTCAGCTGAGAGACTGGCGGGTTTTGGTGGTGGACTACATTCAAAATCAAAAAGGCCACTTGAACTACGGAAGCAAAAAAACAAAAGAAAAAGAAGTGGTCTAGTCAAATATAAGGAAAACTGTTATTAACCATTATTAATCCGATAGAAAGTGGTTTGTTTTTTTAGTGCTATGTTTCTTCTCTCGAGGCGGATTTATATCATTCTTAAGGACTTAGAGCGTTGTTTCTTCCTAAGACTAGTCTAATTAATTCTGTTCACAATTAAAAGCATTCGCATAAACGGCATCCTTATTTACTGATTATAATCGATAATTAGGATTAAAGCAATGGTTGATCTTGTTTAACCCTTAGCTCATAGGACTTTACCCACTTACCGCTTATGGCGATTTATACACTAGTAGTCAATTGTCCAAACTTTCAACACGGATCTGAACGTTATTTGTTGAATTATCATAGGTTCACCTGCTAGTCAACACGTTCTATTATAAACCACTTGGCAATATCAATTAACTAGGTTAAATAAAAATAAAATGGGGGGGGGGGGCCCGAAGTGTATCCTAGATCATATTTAGAAGGACAATATTTGTTTTCTAGTGTTTCTGATGTATAAATTACTATATGGAGAGCTATCCCAGACTCTAGATTTACTTGGTCCGTATCACTAGATCCAGTTGAATGATAGGTCGCATACAAAAGCGCATAAACAAGTATAAATTGATAAACATAAACAAGCATCTAACGATAAATCAAGAAATCGATATAAACAAATACCAAATATTCAGATCTTCATAATAATGGCTAATACCCGAAGTTATTAGCCTTCAAACATCATAATGAATACAAAAGCAATTATTTAGCCAACGTAAACTAACCGAGTTAACGAATGATACCAAAAACTAAACGATTACTAAAGTATATAGAGTTACACGTTGTCTCCTATGGAATTGATAGCGTTGCTCGACCTCTTCTGCTCTTTTTCTCCTCTGAAAATTGACTTTTATGGTTTAGGTATCGAGAATATGATTTAGCACACTTAAAACTCATTTTTGTGTTTTCTATTTATAAGGTCTGGAAGTCGGTTCAAAATGCCATATCCAAAGATTGGATATGGCGTGTTGGGGATTTTTTGGAGTAGGGACCACGCTTGATATCTTCCAGAATATTCACATACTATATCTTCGATACGGCGTATTGAGATCTTCTGGATACGGCGTATTGGGCTTTATTTCTTTGTGGTCTTTGGTGAGTGCAGGCACGGATACCCCATATCTTCCTTGATGGATACGGTGTTTTGGTCTTCAGAATAGTAATCTTCAAAATATCTTCATTTAAGCTCCAAAATGTGCGCCTTTTGTTAATATTCACCAAGTACTCCATAATTACTGCAATTCTATAATATAAACGATTAAGTAACAATTCTTTGCAATAACTATATAAAATGAGTTAATAACATGGGATAAATGATGCTATAAAATAGACGTTATTTGATGTCATCAACACACTTAAACTTAAAAAAAACCCAAAAAGAACCCGCCCGTCGGGCGGGTTACGTATCTAGTGTGTGTGTGTGTGTGTGTGTGTATATATATATATATATATATATATATATTTTCAAAATACGTTATAATATATATTCACTTAAAAACCTAAATTTAATTTAAAGATGTATTTGCACTTCTACTTATTTGCTTGTAACTTTTAAATAAAATACCTATTAACACAAACTATAAATCATTTATTTCACTTATTATTTTCTCAAAATATTATTATCACTAACTTATTATATAAGTTAACGGACGTTGATTATTAAATAAACTTGAGCTAAAATTAACGACGCATGAAACGTGTTAATACAAATATTCACGCAAAAACGTTATTTATATTTAATGATCTTCATGTTTTAATAATAACAAATATAATTTCATACTACATAAAAGTTTACGTAAACAAGTTATTTAGTC
>BQNB010142398.1:0-17143 GCA_026074375.1 Tanacetum coccineum | reverse complement strand
TACTCATATCATTACGAACACGAGTTTGTTTCTCCACAAAACCTCCATCTTCTTTACCGTTACTAGTACTATTTTCTTCCGACGCATTATCAGGAACATCAACGGGTGCACCATCATCGTCCTTTATCGTGACTTATACACGCAAAACCAAAATATTGATATGTGATATCAGAATGTTAGTGTGAAAATATAAGCCTAAATGAAATGATACAAACAGTAAGCCCACGAAATAAGCTGTAAATAAGCTTAAAATAAGCTGTAAACATGAACACAACACACACGAATACAATACACCCCCGGTTATCTTTGATGCCAATTGTAAGTAATAAGAAACACTAGCTAACTCGATCCGAAGGTCGGGGAGGATTAAACAAGAACTTAGCCATATTATTGATGAGAGAAAAAGTAAAGAGAAGATGTGTGTATCTAGAGAGAGAAACAATAACACACACACCTTTACAAAATGAATCCTCACCCCTCCATGAAAATATGGAGGGGGTATATATAGGTCAAGACAAGGGACACTATACTAACTTAAAAATTCTAGTCTCTGCGGGTCTTGCCTAATGATAACTAGTGTAATTCCGTATAAGTCAACATATTTTAAGGTTAACAATTCCATGCTTCCAATTCCTCATAGCAGTATGTGCAAGAGCAGGGGTCATAGGTTCTAACACATTGAGTTTCTTTCAACTCTAAGAACAACCCTTAGTTGACAAAACCAATCATTAAAATTTGACCCTGAAAGTTTTTCTCTTTCAAGCATCAACTTGAAAGCCGAATTGTTCAAGTTTTGAGCAGGTAATGCCATCTACAAAACATACAAATGTTCAACATTTAGTACTTTCGATAAAATTCCTTTAAATAAAATTAACTACTCATAGTTTTTTTTGGGGTAAAAGGGATGCTATCCCCGGTAAAATATATAATTAACTACTCTTAGTTTAAACATGTAAATAATTAATTTTCTAAAGGCTATGATCCTAATTGACATGCCACCATCACATCAGCTGATCTGCTAGCAATACTGTATTCAAAAGGTAATTGATGAGCAATAATTGCAAGACAAGTGTAATACCTAGATCATTATGGGACTTACTTATTACACTTGTGAACAAGCAAATATTGTCAAGTAAGCATGTTTCATCTTATATATGCCTCGACCTTAAGGATCTCACCAGCTTAACTCGATTAAGTTGCCCAATAAAAAACTATGATTAACACAAACGTCTCACAAAGAGTGAATGATCACTTTGGGTTGCAATTTACCTATGTCTCACATAGAGTAAAAGACAATTGCAAGTGTTCTTACAATTGGGTGGAAATGACTTAGTTTCCAAAGTGTATAATTTTGACAAATAACGCGTATCTCAAATATGTACGAAGAAGCACACATACATCTTCGTATCATAGGTTTTAATAAAAACTTTACTCAATTTAGTTATTTATTATATTGTATCACTAAATTTTATATACCAACCTGTGTATAAAATAGTGACAATACACTTTTAAGCAAATTGACGATTCAACGTGTTTTCAAACATAAAGTAGTCCATTTTTATCGCGAAAAAAGATTAAAGAATGACCAAACCCTATATTGTACTATGCATGTGCCCGAAGACACAAGTTCTTCCAATAATTACCACATATGTCAAACATATAGTGGCTCTAAGAAAACATTAAAGATCACTCAAACCCAGACCATTTACTAAAACCACATCCTTCCAAGAACTCACACCTATGCGTCATGCCTTGCAAGTCCTAATGTAGTAGTTAATTTCGTCATTGATAAAATTGTAGATATTTTGATTAGAAAACACATTTTAAGCTAACATGTTTTGAAAGTCTCGTTGTCGGAAGTGGGTATATAAGCCCAACATTACAGTATGTAAGCCCAACCCGAGTGACACATAAGAGTTCACAAAATAATATCTTATAATAAACCAAGTTCATATTTTTTAGTCATGTTTATAATTTTTTCAAAAAACTCTTGGTTTTCACATGAGTCACAACTAATAATAAAAACAGCTAAAAACCCATATAGCAAATATCATAATCAATTAGCACTTAATAAACATGCAAACGACAAGCCGATGACAACCTAATAATGACCAACTAGGGATAATATATATATACACTAAAATAAGGCTCCCTTTTCTATGGAATTCGGACCACATACATCGATAAAATCGATTGCGTAAGCCTTATTAATGTATATATCACATAGCACATAATAGTTGATCAGAATTTTCAGTCGACTTCAGGCCTCGACCAGACATGGCTGGATTCTTCCCCAGCCTTAGCAGTAAATATAAATTTGTAGCCTACTGAATCGTGGATCTGCCATAAACATTTCAGCGTCTAACTCTTAACGGTTGATTTTATACGATTTTTTTTGTGAACATGTGTCATGCAACCAGCCAACTAAAAATTAAAACAATCAAGCGTATAACAAGTTGTATTCATCAGATTTACATGTAAAAAAGTAATCATAAAAATTATATCAACATATCAATACATATTATCCATGATAAACATGCATGTGTTCATCATGGAGGATCAATTAAACAAGTAATCTTGGTAAACAAGTTAAATAACAACAATAATAAGCAAGTAATCAAGCGTTATTAACATGTAAAATTAAAAACACGGCCAAGAATTGTTCATCTACTATTTTTTAAGATCCCTAATGGGTCGATTAAAGAAAGAAAAATGCCCATAGGTGCTAATTAAAAATAAAACATGAAAATCATGCGAATCAAGCATTTTTAGGTCCAATTTTACGTTTTTTTATATAATTAACTACACGGTACGATGGCTCGTGATGCCACTGTTGGAATTAGACATATTAAACAATTAATAAACACGAGTAAACGCAGTGGATAGATTGATCACGTATATCATACAATTAATTAACATAAACAAGAATAAACCTCGTTTACCTTTTCTTGTGGTTATTAAAGATCAAACGAAACACATTTGGATTTGAGCTATGGAAATCGAACCACTTATATGAAACAATAAAATATTCTAAAGCAAGAATCCTCTATGGTTTCACATGCACGTTTTTTAGCATTTCAATTAGAATGCTAGTTCTTGATAAACGATAATATAACACCCCCAAAATATGGCAGCGAAGAGGTAATCGGGGCGTTACTTCCTAATACATAAGAGCAAGATAAAAGAGAACGACCTCCACATGAGTCATTTAAAAAGTACTCTCGTTGATACATTAAACATTAAATAAGTTTAAAACAAAGCGATCCCAAAGTTTGCATCAAAAGAAATCAAGGTTTTGTTACAACGAGAATAAATTAAGTGCAAATAAAATCCCATGAGATGAAGCAAAAATGATGCGGACTCCAATGCACTTCATCAATATCTTTACGGGTTAAGCACCTGAGAAATACATACTTAAAATGTTAACATAAAGTTGGTGAGTTCATAGGTTTAAGTAAATAATACGTGTGGACCGCAAGATTTAAAATGAATGACTATTGTAACACATACAATATCACAAAAAGTAATTACGATTGTACTAAGCTCATGACACCGAAGCTACATCATTATTTATGTATGCAAATCAATGGAAGGTAAATTGCTCGGTAGGGGTCTAACCCGTGACCACCTAGAGTTCCGACATGGTATACGCCCGTTTGATTGGTACCTCCGATTCAAGTAAACGCTACTTACCCAGACGGGGATGTCAATCCCAATAGATCTAATTATAATACTCGCACTTACACTAAGTAATTAATGGTTCATGATAGTGGGCATAGTGGGTTATCGGTACTTAGGCTAATCTGTAATCATTTAAATGCTACTTGCGTCCAAAAGTAAAACAAGCAATGTATGTCACCCTGACATTTTACAAAATAGTTAAAGCGGGGCTATAAACACACCTCAAGAAATCAATATACTCAGAAAAGTACAAAGTAGAGCAACGAACTAGTAACTCTAACCCCGACCAAGATAAATAAGTCGTTTTAGGAAATATGCAACATGTACTATATGTATATGAGTTTATCAATGTTATATCACTCTTATATACTCATAGTAGGGTTTTAAAAATTTATACAAATCAAAAATTTAGAAAAACAATTATAAAACACATTACAATTTTTAGACTCTAAAACAAGTTTTATTAAGTTTTAACCCTAAATTCATTTGAGCGTATCAAACTTGTTTTAAGCCCATTTTTATCCGTTAAACTCTCTAAACGTAGGTGAACCAATCTACTATCAATATATCAAGTCCTAGATTCGTTAAAACAAGCTTTAGGTGTCGGTTTACTCAAAACAAGATTCAGACCTAGTGTTAGGTTTCATAGAAACTTTTCTAACTTCAACGGGCCATAAGTCACTCATTTTTAAATAAAATCACTTAGTTCAAAAGAATAGGTCGAGCGTTTTCGAGTCTACTTTCCAAAAATTTAGGTATTAGACCTTAGATCTTAATCCATTGTTATAGAAAATTCATTTTATGCACGTGACCCAAAGCTGTAAATTTCCAACAAGTATTACCCTACTTCAAAAAGCCATAACTCGTTCGTTACTTAACCTCACAACTCGATTTGACTTTCCACATTTAAGTTAAGGTGTCTACTACGTAAAGTTCCAATGGGTAGACCATTCACACAACTCTTAAAGTGGTGTTTTTTAAGTTTCAAATTCAGTAAGCAGATTCTTGTTGGTTTTGACAACCGAACATGTAATCACTTACTAAATATACTAAACCAACTCCTATGATCACGAAATTTGACGAGGAGCTTCCTAAGACATGTATTTAAGTGTGTATAAGAGTACTTTGCCTAGAAAAATGTTTAACATGGTTTTCTACATCAAGAAAGTCGACTGACTTTTCTGCTTAAATTTAGGTTTAGTAATTTGTTTAATAAACAAACTTTCAACACTAAAAGCATCTAAAGGTGATATAATATATGAAAATGAAATGATATATAAGTATGTAAATGAGTATGGAAATGAGTCTTAGATGCTTACAAGAAGTTAGTGAATGATTTGAGCACAAGAACACCTAGAACACTAATGAGAACCCTAATTTTAATGCTTCCAAACCTTAGAAAATTTATACCCAAGTTTAAATCTTCCCAAGAAAACTTAATACACTTTTGTAAACCCGTTGTTGCTACCCTTTTCCTGCTGAGTATTGGATGAGAGAAAGATTAAGAGAGAATTTTGTTTGTGTTGTGTAAATGAGACTAGCTTAACTCCTTTTCTTTTGTAACTTATTTATTTTGTGTGCTTTGAATACCTTTATAGAGTCACAAGGAGGGTGTAACACCAAATGTAGATCAAGCCTTGTATTGTTGTGGTGTGTGGCATATGGGATGGTCAAACAAGGAGGAAAAAAGGGAGACATCTTTTTAACATGGATACTAGATTCAAGGTAATCACATAATGGGAAATGGGGTGTTTCAAAGGAGAAAAAGTGTTTGGTTGCTTCTTTATTTGGATGGCCGATTATATGTGAGAAAAAGGAAGGGGCTATTTAAATTTTGAAGTGTTATATAGGTGTATATATACATTAGTTAACTTATTAGGGGTATTGGGTATGTTGTGCATGCATGTAAGTGTCAAAATGCAAGTTTAAATGACTAACATAAAAGTTTCAAAACCGTATGCATATGAAATGTAAAACATGATTATTATGATAATAACATACTAGCTATGAATATACTAAGCTTAGTATAGAGTCGTTGAGTGTCCAAAGACATTTTTCATTGCACGCGGGATAGCTTCCCGGTTTTTAGTTAAATTATGTGCGTAAACGTTCGTAGTAAAAATAATGCAAGTTAATAGTAAAATATTAACTTGGAAAAATGTTGGTTATTATAGTCTTTCCTTGTTAAAAGAGTTTCATCCTGATACTCAGTTAGTGGTATCCGGTGTTGAGGTGTCTGGAAATAGGTGACGGTATTTGCTTCGAAACTGGTCTTCACACTCCCAGGTGATTCATGACCTCTCTTGGAATTCCATCATACCTTGATGATTGGAATGCAACTTTGCTTAACCGTTTAACTTTTCGATCCATAATCTCTACTAGTTCCTTAATGAAGTGGAGTTTGTTGTTAATTTGAATTTCCTCCAGTGGAATGACGAGTGATTCATCGGATAAGCATTTCTTCACCTTAGAGATGTGAAGCGTGCTGTTTACACCGCTTAGTTCTTGCAGTAACTCAAGTCTCTAAGCTACATGTTCAACCCTAGCTAAAACCTTGAATGGTCAGATATTCATCAGGTTCAACTTTCCCCGTTTGCCAAAATGTGTCCTCACATCAGTGTAACTCTGTCGGCGATCACGAGCAGCCTATATTTTATTGCATATCTGAATGATCTTCTTAGTCATTTCACAAGTAAGTTTCTGAGCCAGTGAGTTGACTACCCCAACCTTGGTCCAGCTGGTGGGTGAGTGACACTCTCGGTCGTAAAGTGTCTCTAACGGTGCGGCCTTGATGCTGGTACGGTAACTGTTGTTGTAAGAAAATTTGACTAAACGTAGATTAGTATTCCAACTGCTCCTACGGTCAAGCTCGTAGTGTATCCTCCATAGTCTGTATAGTTTGGTTGCTCTGGTGGTCGATAAACACAGTACACCTTGTACCATATAGGTGGTGTCTCTAAATCTTCAGCGCAAGGACTATAGCTCCTAGCTCTATGTTATGTGTCAAAACATGTCCGAGGGGTTCAATGAAATAATCAAATAGGATAGCAAACGAATACCGAATAATAATAAAAGGAAAAATATAAAATATCTGCAATGTGCATGTAAGTACGGATTAAATGTCGTGAGAATTCTTAAAGAAAGGATTGAATATCTGTACTGATAAGAAGACATACAAAAACTGAGTACTAGTGAGCTGTATTGATGATCAAAGAAGTACATATCAAGTAACATTACGCATTGAGATCGAAGAATAAAATACTAAATGTGAACGTAGGAATCAAATAAAAAGTACTAATATCTAAAAGGAGTAGTTGCCAATGTAAGGAGGTTATATCGATTATAGTGATTTATCATTCGAGTATAATGATTTATGAATAAAGAATGCTAAAAAGGATTGAATATATTTATGAACAAATGAGCAAATGATCATCGATCAATGCAAACGAAGGAATTATCGAGTCAAATTTTATATAAACAAAGACCTAACTCAGTATGAACAAAAATTTGCACAGATAAAACAATAACAATCGCAAATATAAGCTTTATAATTGATTTTAAGTAGCAAAAATAACAAACAATAGATCATAACAATAGCAAGTATCAAGAATATCCGTACAAATGTAGTAATGATAAAAGAAAATAAACGTAAAGAATTATCCAATCAACAAAATGAATGTAGAGAGTCATTTGTTCTAACCGATCACGAACCAGAATACTATAGAGAGTCATCCATACAATTAATCGATACAAACGAGGGAACTAATACCAATAGCTATAAGAGGCACATATCAAAGAAATCATTTGTCAAGGATGCTACACGAGATAGGTAAAATAATTATACAAATAATTAATTATTAAAGAGAGTGAATGTATCCGTACCACAAAGTAAACAATACATCAAGAGTTTTCAAAGAAATGTTTTAAATAAAAGGTCATCACTAACTAGGATGATCGAGACTCTCTCTCTCTCTCTCCGGAGTAAGGGCTGCTAGTTGTGTCGTTCCCAATGATATCCTAGTCGGGAGGTGTGACCCTTATTCTCGTTGTCTGTCTCATGGGTCCTTATGCATGATTCGTTCTTGGAATCTCGAATCTCATTCCGCTCTAAGAAAAACTGCATGTCAGCCATACGTTGGGCTATGAGTCGTTGATATCTGTCGAACTTAGAAGTTGTCTTCTTGGAGGCATGATTCTCTAAAATCACAAGAAGTAAAAAGAAAAAGAATGAGACGTTAATAAGTCATGTTCCAAGGCGGCATACGAGGAGACAAGTTAATAGTCGTATTCCAATTAGATAGCATGTTTCTATGCCATGAGTTACGTGACGACGTATGTGTTTCAAAAGTATGAGGCGAGTGTTCAAACTCGGAGTCAGATAGTAAAGTAACGCGTAGAATCGACAAACTATGACGAGTTTCGATATTATCACAAATGGTATTATGTAAAGTCATGAAAAAGTTATGAAGACCATTGCATCACTCACAGTGTCTTGGAAAAGTTTTAGAGACCATTGTATAACTTACAATGTCTTGGAAGAGTTTTAGAGACCATTATGTAACTCACAATGTCTTATGAGAGTTTTAGAGACCATTGTGCTACTTACAATGTCTTGGAAGAGTTTTAGAGACCATTCTGCAACTCACAATGTATTGGAAGAGTTTTAGAGACCTTTGTGCAACTCACAATGTCTTGGAAAACTTTTAGAGACCATTGTGTAACTCATAATGTCTTGGAAGAGTCTTAGTATTGGTTTAGAAACTGTTACAGTGAATGAGCATTTATGACAGTTTAGTGATTATGCATGCAGAAGGCTTATGATGCAATGGTTATAGTCTAGGCCTACTAATGCAACCTAGTTCTCTATAACCTTGGCTCTAGATACCAATCTGTAACACCCTCAAAATATAGCAGCAGAAAGGTAACCAGGAGCGTTACTTCATAATACATAAGCACCAAATGAAAGAGAACAATCTCTACATGAGTCGTTTAAAAAGTACTCTCGTTATTACATTAAACATTAAATAAGTTTAAAACAAAGTGGTACCAAAGTTTGCATCAAAAGAAATCAAGGTTTTTTACAACGAGAATAGATTTAATGAAAATAAAATCTCATGAGATGAAGCAAAGATGATGCGGACTCCAATGCACTTCATTAATATCCTTACGGGTTAAGCACCTGAGAAATATATGCTTAAAATGTCAACATAAAGTTGGTGAGTTAATAGGTTTAAGTAATAATAAGTGTGGACCGCAAGATTTAAAGTGTATAACTATTGTAAAACATACAATATCACAAAAAGTAATTATGATTGCGCTAAACTCATGACACCGAAGCTACAACATTAGTTATGTATGCAAATCAATGTAAAGTAAATTGTCTGGTAGTGGTCTAACCTGTGTCCACCTAGAGTTTCGACATGGTATACATTCATTTGATTGGTACCTTTGACTCAAGTAAGCGCTACTTACCTAAACAGGGATGTAAATCCCAGTAGATTTATTTATAAACTCTCACTTACACCAAGTAATTAACGGTTCATGATAGTGGGCATAGTGGGTTATCGATACTCATGCTAATCCGTAATCATTTAAAAGCTACTTGCGTCCAAAAGTAAAACAAGCAACGTATCTCACCCCAAGATTTTTAATACAGTTATAAAATAGTTAAAACGAGGCTATAAACTCACCTAGAGAAATCAATATACTCGAAAAAGTATGAAGTGGAGCAACAAACTAGTAACTCTAACCGCGACCAAGATAAATAAGTCGTTTTAGAAAACATGCAACATGTACTATATGTATATGAGTTTATCAATGTTATATCACCCTTATATACTCATAGTAGGGTTTTAATAAGTAATACAAGTAAAAAATTTAGAAAAACAATTATAAAACACTTTACATTTTTTAAACTCTAAAACAAGTTTTATTAAGTTTTAACCCTAACTTCGTTTGAGCGTATCTAACTCGTTTTAAGCTCGTTTTTAAACATTAAACTCTCTAAAAATAGGTAAACTTATTTACTTTCAATATTTCAAGTCCTAGATTCGTTAAAATATGCTTTATGTGTCGGTTAACTCATAACAAGATTTGGACGTACTATTAGGTTTCACAAAAACTTTTCCAACTTCAACGGGCCATAAGTCACTCATTTTCTAATGAAATCACTTGTTTCAAAAGCCTAGGTCGAGCGTTTTTGAGTCTACTTTCCAAAAATGTAGGCCCTAGACCTTAGAACTTAACCTAAAGCTGTAAATTTCCAGCAAGTATTACCCTACTTCAAAAGGCCATATCTCGTTCGTTACTTAACCTCATGACTCGATTCGACTTGCCACGTTTAAGTTAATGTCTCTACTATGAAAAGGTCCATATGGGTTGACCATCCACACAACTCCTAAAGTGGTCCTTTTTAAGTTTCAAATTTAGTGAGCGGATTCTTGTCGGTTTTGACAACCGAACATATAATCACTTACTAAAAAGACTAAATCAACTCCTATGTTCATGAAACTCGATGGGGAGCTTCCTAAGACATTTATTTAAGTGTGTATAAGAGTACTTTTCCCAAAAAATGTTTAACATGGTTTTCTACATCAAGAAAGTCGACTGACTTTTCTACTTAAATTTAGGTTTAGTAACTTGTTTAAAAATAAAACTTTCAACACTCAAAGCATCTAAAGGTGATATAATATGAGTATTAAATTATATATAAGTATGTAAATGATTATAGAAATGAGTCATATATGCTTACAAGAAGTTAGTGAATAATTTGAGCACAAGAACACCAAGAACACTATTGAGAACCCTAATTTTAATGCTTCTAAACATTAGCAAATTTATACCCAAGTTCAAATCTTCCCAAGAACACTTAATACACTTCTATAAACCCCTTGTTGCTACCCCTTTTCTGCTGAGTATTGGATGAGAGAAAGAGTGAGAGAGAATTGTGTTTGTGTTGTGTAAAAGAGACTAGCTTAACTTTATTTCTTTTGTAACTTATTTTTTTGTATGCTTTGAATACCTTTATGGAGTTACAAGGATGGTGTAACACCAAATGGATATCAAGCCTTGTATTGTTGTGGTGTGTGGCATATGGGACGGTCAAATAAGGAGAAAAAGGGGGAGAAGTCTTTTTAACGTGGATACTAGATTCAAGGTAATCACATAATGGGAAATGGGGTGTTTCAAAGGGGAAAAAGTGTTTGTTTGCTTCTTCATTTGGATGGCCGGTTATATGTGAGAAAAAAGGAGGGATTATTTAAATTTTGAAGTGTTATATGAGTGTATATGTACATTAGTTAAGGTATTATGGATATTAGGTATGTTGTGCATGCATGTAAGTATCAAATTGTAAGTTTAAATGACTAACGTAAAAGTTTTAAAACCGTATGCATGTGAAATGAAAAACATGATTAGTATGATGATAACATACTAGCTATGAATAGACTAATCTTAGTCTAGAGTTGTTGCGCGTCCAAAGATGTTTTCATTTCACGCGGGATAGCTTCCCGGTTTTAGGTTAAATTATGTACGTAAACGTTCATAGTAAAAATAATGCAAGTTAATAGTAAAATATTAACCTGGAAAATATGTCGGTTGTTATAATCACTAGGATCTTAAGAAAAATTGAATCCCTTCACTTAAGGGAGTCGATCGGCACAAGAGGGAAAGAGAAGAAGAAGAAGAAGAAGAAAACTTTGCTTAGGGTTTCCAAGAGATGCAAATAAAGAATGATGGGATTCATTATATAGGCATGGAAACTTGACTTGCAAGCAAAGAAATCCCAATCCAATTGGGATTCTAAAACCGGTTGAACCTCCTTAAGGAGGGGGTTTCTAGATTTTTCCTTCTCTCGATATTAAACTTAAGTACTTCTCTTTAATAACTAACAATCGTTAGTTAATTCCTGTTAACCAACACTTTAGTTAACAAACGTTCTAGCTTATAGTTTAAATGATAATTAATATAATACTTTATATAAATTAATTATATTATAAATTGAATCTAAACGTAACGTGTGCGACCCCATAGGCTCACGTATTTTTTGGAAATATATTATTTGTAATATGGACATATCCTAACATTTTTCACTAAAAATAAGTGTCTCCAATGTATGCACTAAATCTTTCACTAAATTTTAAGTAACTTGTTTTATTTTAAGTTCTTATGGGAGCCAGTATTGTAGCGAAGCCGCCGAAGATTAAGTCGGCTTGAGGGAAAGGATCCGCTTGGAAGCACTATGGAGCTACAGCTCAAGCCAACACTATTCACAAGCCGAGCCTTCGGCTTGAAGGATTAAAAAATGGTTTTGGTGTTAGTGGGTTTTAATTAGGTGGCGTCTTAGTGGGTTTCATTAGTTGGCTTCATTGCATGGTGTACACCCCATTACCTTGGGTTTAGGCGATTTCCCAGGCATAAATGCATTGTCTAATACATTGGTTTTCTAATTTCTCTCTTCAAACATGTGGAAAACTAGAAGGGGGGTTGAATAGTTTATCGCTTTTTAATTTAATGTATAGTTTGTTTACAAAAACGTAGATTCGACTCTATGTGAATTCAATATGAACAATATAACTAAATAATTTAGTGATAACAAGATATGAAATAAATATGCAAGATAAGAGATAAGAGTTAGACAGATCAAATCACAGCACAAGGATTTATAGTGGTTCGGTAATGAAGCACCTCTTCGCCCTACTCCACTCCCCGAGCACCAAACTCGAGAGTTTTCTTCACTATGTCAACAAGCTCCCTTTAGTCGGAGAAAACCATACCCAACTAAGCTTACACCGATTTCCGACACTAAGCCAAATGTCGAGTTTTAATCCTAGATAGAACCAATTTATCACAACTTTTGTATTTTAAGGATATGCAATATTGTGCATTTATCCATTGGATATCAGCAACACCGGCATCACAAAACCATTTAACCTTGTTCACGTTTAGCTTTTAAAAAAAATGATCCTTGTACCCCATTTGAGATAAAAAAAAAGACAACCCAAATTAACCTGGTAAAAAGTAAATGGATTAAACTCCAAACAACCACGTGTGATATGAGTCATGTAATAGAATTACAGGTACCTGTTTTACAAGCACAACACACAGATCATGAAGTTTCTCAATGATCGTATTACAAACCGCTGTTTCCAGATGATGCACCTCCAACAACCCCTATTTGGTGATAAAAATGATATGATTAAAGAAACTTAATTTTAAGTTTTCTAATAATCTAGGAACCTTGATTCTTTTATAAAAATATACAATTATGATATCTCTAGGATCTTTCCAACAACACATACCAATGACAAAACGTTGCTTAAGCGATTTTCTGGTCACAGAAGTTGATGCCTGCTCAACATCTGAATTTTCTGTCCCCGTCCAATTTCTATACAATCCAAAAAATGAACCCCTTATAATGCCTCTTTTATAATCTTCAGTCAAAATTAGATCCCATTATTACAAAAAGTATTAATAGGAAACAAAACTTGAAAATTAAATGTGCATAACCAAAAAAAGTAAGGGAGAAGGAGAGAACATGATTACCATTAGTGAACGATGACAAAACGCTGTAAATACCATGGAAAGCAAAAAAGATCAACCAAAGCCACTATAGCGCCTCCAAACGCACTAAAACTTGAAACTACTCAGATCCAAACATCAAAATACAAACCGCCAAGGTCGATGCATTTTTTATGATGGACAGAATATTATGAGTCTTCTATCACAAGTTTTTCTCCTTCAATCCTTAATTTTAGGTCCAGTTATGTACAAGCAGGTTGCCAACTATGAATTCAACACTTTCTTAACATACTTCAGCCCTTTAATACTTTCCATCCGATGTAGTATACTTTCCATCTAGCCATTCAACATTCAAGATTGCTTATCAGATTATTTGTGTATGAAATAAAGGTGTTTTAAATAAGCAACTTAGCTTGAACCTGGTTATTCAAAACAGCTCATTCCATATAGCAATAAACAGACTTATACTTTTTATAAGCAATCGCATCAACGATTGCTTATTAAAACTGCTTATCTACTTACGAGTTTTTAAAACAAGGTGTTTTAGATCAGCAGTTTTGAACTGCTTATCCAAAATAGTTTATTTCATTCATAAATAACCTGATAAGAACCCCACGATACCCTCTCTGGCTATATTACAGAAAACCCTAAGAAACTAAAAAACTTGATCGATCCCAATCATACATCCCCTAATCTTTATAACATCAGTGTTGATACATCAAATCTTCTTAATTTGATTGTGGCTAACATTGATATTATCCTTTTTAGGGTTTCGTTTTGGATTCAATTCTTCTTTAAGGTTTCTACTTGCGTTTCTCTCAACCCTCACCTTCTTTGCTTCTTGGTTTGATCCTCCTAGTATCTAGGGTTTCGAGTTTTCTTAGTGAAGGGTTGATCGTTATTGGATGCTGAGTATATCACACAGATAATTCTTGATCTTGTTGCTGTCCAATCTTGCGATTTTTGGCTGCTTTCAACGACAACCTATTCTAGGGTTATACTTGATTCAAGATCGCAACTAGGTGGTTTCAATTGGATTGTGCAAGCGGTTGGTAGAGTAGGGTTACTGGTTGTCGTGGAATGAAGCATGGTTTTTTAGTCAAAAGGGAGTGGGGGTGGGAGAGGTGTAAAGGAGAAGAGTCTCAATAGGAATTCCATGAATACCTCTTCGGGTATTGGTACTTCTACGGAATCTGATGATACTTTGAATGATGATACTCCAGTTGGTATTGCATCTACTGTTAAGGAGGGTGTAACACCATCTATGGTTGACATGATGGTGGATAAGGAAAAGATAAGCTCTTTGCAAGATACTATTGTTCTGGAATTTTTTTTCCAACATTAACTACGCCAGTTACTACTACTACGGCTGGTAATGCCCCTAGTAAGTCTTTTGTTAGCCTTAAAATATGTTGACTAATACGAAATTACACTAGTTATCATTAGGGAAGACCCGCAGGGACTAGAATTGTTAAGTTAGAATAGTTTTCCTTGTCTTGACCTATATATACCCCTTCCATACTTCTATGGAGGGGTGAGGGTTCATATTGTTTCATAAGTGTGTGTTGTTTCTCTCTCTAGAAAACACACACATCTTTTCTTTCTCTCTCTAAATAATAAAATGGCTTCTTATTTGTTTAATCCTCCCTGACCTCCGGATCGAATCTAGTTATTGTCTCTTATTATTTACAATTGGCATCAGAGCTAACCAGGGGTGTTTTGTTATTGTGTTTGCTGTTTTAGCTTATTTATAGCATATATACAGCTTATTTCGTGGGCTTATTTGTCTAGAAATGTCATGGTTTGTTTTGTTGTTGTGTCAAATGTTCAAATCTGTCCTAGTGTCTCAACAAGCTTTTTGTATATCAAAAAGGGGTGTTACAGATTTTTGGTTGTTTATCAGCTTATTTTTAAGCTTTATATGTCTTAAGCTTAATGGGTTGGTCTGGTTATGCTTATTTCATCCCTTTATACGCTTATTTAAAGCTTACTGTTACTGCTTATCTGGTAATTTTTGTCACAACAAATATGCTTATTTTCAAAGCTTATTTTTTTGGGTAATATACCTTTTTGAAGCTTATTTGGTCTAGATCTGCTTATTATGTGCTAAAAAGACAGTCTTTTCGAGCTTATTTTCTGGGTAAAACAGCTTTTTGAAGCTTATTATATCTGGGTTTATAAATCTGCTTATTTTTGAAGCTAACAAAGCAAAGGGAACACAGATTTACAGATCCACATTTTTAGCTATAAAGGACAGTTTTTTGTGGTTTTTTACAAAATGACAAAATCATACCAGGGTGGTTCAGGCGAACTATACATTGGGGCGAATTATACAAGTCACTTTGGGCGATCTATACATTGCCACATCAGGCGAATTATACCAAAACCTGAGGGCGAATTATACCAAATCCAAGTCAGGCGAAGCATACAATTGAGCCTAGGCGAGTAATACAACATGCCTTAGGCGAGTTATACTCCTTAACTAAGTCAACTCGGTAATTACCGAGTTAACCAAGTCGACTCAATGAGTTAGTCAAACGAGTTACGAAACCACACATAAATGAAAAAAGAAATCAGACTCAAACTAAAACCATAAACACCAACATCTATAACAATAACAAACAACAATCAAACCACATCAGCCAACAACCCATTACAACATCTCAAATCCAAATCCACAATATCTAGCTATAATCCCTTTGTCACATTCAATATCTACTCTATCTCCAGCCTCACTAATGACTCAAAACAGAAAATCGAAGGATCTCAGTTTCTTTTTAGATTTGCTAACAAAAGCGTCATGACCTAATAAATATCAAGCAATCGAATAGATTCATCATAGATCTGTGGAAGGTAAAACCTTCTTTATATATAAAATTAAAGAATAACATATAACAATTATGTTATTGTCACACTTTGTTTCGTTTGACTCTCAAAAACACAAGAATCACCTACCTTAAACCTTATAAAAGATCTTGAACACGCTTATTGGAATGAAACAATAGGAAGTGTGGTCTTCAATTTGTTGCATCTTGAAACAACAGTATACTGATTTGTTGGTTATGGCTTATCTGTGCATCTTCATTGTAATATGAAATGAGAATTTCAGTCTGTGTTTGAAGGGAAGGAATTGTTTGCGTTTTTTTGGGAGATATAAGGATGGGAGTAGGTCTGTGTGTAGTTGGAGAGATGGTGTCGATTGGGAAAATGAGATTAGGGTTAGGGTGCCCTAATTATATGGGATATGCTGGGTACTTATGTGGAAACAAATGGACCCAGGTACCACTTAATGAATGGGCCGGTTATTGATTTAGCTTGGGCTGAGTATATGTTTTATAAGATTTAGGCCGATTAATATTAATAGGGATTTAGGCTGGATAATCGGTTAAATGACAAGTTGGGCCACGAGTTATAAGTTGGTGTTGAGCTATTAGTTGTAATTGGGCTGCTGTGAATGCTAGTAGAGTAGTAATTATTAGATTAAGTCGGGTATAAATCATGACAAGTTAGACTAGATGATGTTTATCCATTAACGACAATTCAAAACAGCCTTTGTCCTAGTTTAATTACATTCAAACAAAAACACAACAAACACGATACATAACACTAAAAATGATCCGAATAAGATTCACTAAAACGACAAACGACTAAAGATTCGGATTACGATGGCAAGTGATCACGAAGTTGATTTGGTATCCCTTATTTGAGATTGAAGTTGGGTTTCACGAAGGCATCTACTTATTTCATCATTGAGACTTTCTTTTATTTTCTACCCCTTTTCTTTAAACCCAATCTATCGATTGATGACTTGCTTGAACTTATATAGCTTATGATTGGGACTTGGATTATCTAGTTATACCTGATGTAAGGAGTTACATTGTAGTACTCACGGGTTATAACTATCACTTAAAGGAGTTACATTGTAGTGCTCAGTGTTACACGT
>BQNB010142397.1:0-17143 GCA_026074375.1 Tanacetum coccineum | reverse complement strand
CGACCCTTATAAGCTCAAAAGCTTGATCAATAAGCTCATATTCTGTTTTGAAACTTTAATAAACTTCTTAAGATCATGTGTAAACTCTTGTTTAAGCTTTTAATTCACAAACCCATTTGGTTTTGGTTTTCCTAAACCATACAACCCATTTTTTTTATCTTTAAAGCTCATTAGCCCTTTCCATAGCTATAAGCTCGTAAACTCTACTTATTTTAGCTTATTATAATAAGCCATAAGCTGCAAAACTCTTTTGGATTTCAAAAATATTAAAATTATAAATTTTGGACTTAATTTGCAAATGTTTTCATTCATAGGGGCATATATCGTAACTTTCTAAAATTTATAACCAGAGGGGCTGAAAATGTAATATTCCTAAAGTTATAACTATGAGGGGATGTTTTGCCATGTTCTAAAGTTAAAGGTTTAAGTTATATACACTTTATATATAAAGGACTAAACTTGTAAAAGTTTATAAACCAAGGGTATATATTGTCATTTTGCATTCTTAAAGGTATATAATGTAATATTTTTATGTAAATTATAAAAATATATTTAAAAATTATAAGACTCGATTTTATTAAAACCTGACACATTTGTCGTTATCATTCATCAATCGAAACGTTATAAAACAATTATGTTATAAATATAACATAATTTATCATCCGCTAGCTTTTGAAGAAACCTAAAATGATAAAATCTTATCATTTAATCTATAACGTATCACGTTACTAGGGAGTTTCATGTGAGGGGTTTCATTTGGGTAGACGTTTTGACGAGTTTCTGGGTTTACCATTTAAAGTGCCCTGACTCCTCAAACGTTTACTGCATGACCTCTGAATTATGATAGCCCGAACAGTGATACAATATTTCCATAAATTAATAAATCAAAGTAAGATGTATGTTAAACTTTATAAAGTTTTGAAAACATAAACAATCACACTAAGACTTGACATATTACCCTCAGGTTACGTGACGAGGCCGTTACTTTCATTTCATATACTTTTGCCATCAATCAGATTTCCCTGTTAAGGTGAGTTCATAGCCTCGCATTTTAAATCTTTTGAATACTTTATAAACCCGCGAGGGGGATACATGCTTAAACCATGAATGCAAGTGTTTTTCCAACTTTATGCTATCCAGATATATTATTGCCTAAGTACCTTCCACTGCCAATATTTCTTAATCATGAACCATTAGTCACTTGCGAGTGAACGCGAATATTGTGGATAGATCTATCGGGGTGTGACGACTCCCGTTGGTGTGCCTATACTTTTGGTACCAATAGCACTATATTTGATTATAATGGGTAACTTTGGCAAGTTACCTTTCCACGAGGTCATTTGTTCCTCAACCAATGTCACTACGGTGATTTCCATGTTAACGTATTGATATCATGAGCTTAGGGCAATAATACTGTTATCCATGATAATTGTATGTGTTGCAATTATTACCAGTTATGATAACTTGTATTCGATTATTTCCATAATAATTATAAATGCAATTACAATTATTACAAACTATGGGTGTATAACAACGTAACCCACTATTAAACTTGTACTCAACTATTATAACTGAAAACCTATGAATTTCACTCAACCTTTGTGTTGACCCTTTTAGCATGTTTATCTCAGGTAATTGAGCAACCTATGGCACGGAGTGGCATTGGACTTGAGGACGTCCAAACTTGTTATCATTCCAACTTTATGTTTTCATGTAGATTTTAGGACCTCCTTTGTAAAACTCTGATATGATATTGAATGATAACTAAATTTTCCAAAACGTCTCTTTATGAGTCGTTTTCTATGATTATGTATGTTGATCCATGAAGTAATACCCCAGATTAGCTTCCGCTGCTATATGTCAAAAATGGGGGTGTTACAGATTGGTATCAGAGCTCATGGTTATAGAGAACAAGGGTAAAACCTAAACTATAACTACTTTTTCCATCCAAGAAAGTCCTTCGTGCCACTGCGTTTCCAGAATAGTAGATGTGAAAGATTTGCATGGCAGATACTACACTACTATTATACTAAATAAACTTATACTATTTTACTGGGTTGTTATACAGTCATGTCTTCCCCCACCCATCCTACCCCATCTGATGTTGATGAGGAATGCGCTTTTCCCTCTGCAAATATTCTTGACTATACTTCAACCTTACCGAACTATTTCCCAGCCACACCAGGAAACATCTCCTCTGACTTTTCGGAAAATTCTAAGAATGATGAAATCCCACCTGTATTCTCACCTTTCTACAATAATCCATATCTGAAGGACATGCAAGCATTTTATGCTAAGGAATCACCTATTCCACCACCAGATCCTATTACTCCACCAGCTATTTTGACTCCATCTCCGGTATTACCACCATCACTACTGTTTGATCCCCGATATTTCTTTGTTCCTGAAGAATTATTGCCACCTAAGAATCATATCTATCCCCCTCTTCATATAGTAATGCGTATAGGTGGAAAAAATAGGATCACTAATAACGCCCTACTTACCACAATTTCTAAACCACTGCAACCTGTATACTGCCGCGTATAAAGTGTTGTTTTATTGGTTAAGTCGCACAAATGAATTTAAACTTGAATCAGAAAAATATACACCACACAAACTTACGACAACAAGTTTTAGCGCCATTGCCGGAGGTACAATTAATCTTGATTTTTATTTTATATTTTAGTTTTTAGATTAGATCTAACCCTTAAGAGTAGTGTAAATTAGATTAGTGTATATTCTTGTATATTCTGTATATTTTTGTGTATTTGTTAGTTTAGTTGTTTGCTTGTATATTTATGTGTTTAATTGTTTGTGTATTTAATTGTTTTCCGAATACACTAGTCTGGTTGATAACCCGATACGGCGTATCCACTTCCATCGGATACGGCGTATCCAACTTTCTGTCCAATACAACGTATTCACTCAAAAGATTAATACGGCGTATTCACTTCTATTAAATATGGCGTATCGATCATCTGAAACAGAATCAGAATCCTAGTTTTCATATTTGATTTCCGTGCTAAAAAGTTTTCTATCTTAAAGAGCCTATCCTACTGATTGTTTATCCCTTGTTTCAGGTAGTGCATGACAAGGAGTTCAACGAATGAACTATTCACACCTTTCAAGGATCCAGAACGAGAATTTTAATCATCTAGGAAGCACTTTAAAACACTAAGATCTTGATGAATTGAATCGCCAGATTTCAATTAATTTTCTGACCAAGAATACTCGAAGGAAGAAGTTATGAAAACAATGGCGGAAACCATGGAGCAGTACATGAGAAAAACTCAAGCCGACTATGGATCGGGAGTTGCTAGGCCTAAAATTGAAGACAATGATAACTTTGAACTAAAGCCAATTTCTCAAAGAACTACGAACCAACACTTTCAGCGGTTCGGATTCAAGAAATTGCGAACGAACAACATTGAGAATAGTTCTTGATATAGTGCGATCCAATTCCACATTTCCCAATATAACTATAGACCAAGTGGATCTTAGAGCATTCCCTATTCCTAAACTGGAGCCCAATCAGTTGGCAGAGAAACGAACCAACTGTTTCATTACGACTTGGGATGGTCCTAATATTAAATTTTTGAAACAATTATTGGCCCACACGGCTTTGAACTGCAAGAAAATGCAGGAAATCAAACAACTTCACAGCAAAAACCTGATGAAAACCGTTTACCAAGCATGGGAGCAATTTAAAGAACTCTTGATGAAGTTCCTCATAACTATTTTAACGGGAGATCAGGAGTAAGCTCTGCTATAATGATGGGAATTCCTACTCGACAGATTCTTGATTCAAGAGGTGCGATACCATCTAAAACTACTGCTGATGCAAAGGTGGACATCCAAGAAATGGCTGAATACTCTCAAAAATGGCACAATAGAACATCTAGGTCAAGAATATGAAAACATCTGACATATGGCAGCAATACAACATAACTTAATAATCTTGGAAAGAGATCAAGAAAGTAAATGATAAAAGTCGATGGAGCTCAAGTTGGATGCGAACAAATGCAAAGGACCCTATTAACACCAAAGAGTTGCCCACCTCAAAGAAAGGGGAAAACCCTTTGAAGACGCTTCCTTCACGCAATTTGGTAGAACATTTCAAGGAGTTAGGATATAGAGCAGTACGCTCTGGGATTCTATCAAAGTAAAATGCTAACCTTCGTACCAAAACGAAGCAATTATGGAAGATACCTGAGAAAGTTTATGGATGAATCAACAAAGAACTGAAGAAAACCTCCATTAATTACAGAAATCAAGCTTCAATCATCCAGCCATTTAGAAACCAAGGAGCATCGATTAAAACTTTAGAGATTCAAATTAGGCAAATGAGCAAGGTACTATAGGAAAGAGGATTTGGAAGTCTACCTAGCTCTACTGAAGCGAACCCGAGGGATCAAGTCAAGTCAATCTCGACTACTATTGAAGCTGATTCATACTTGATACGCCGTATTGGATCCTCCCAATACGCCGTATCCACTGGACAGAATCGTACACTAATGTACGAGACAAGACAAACGACGATTTTGTTTCCAAGTCGTTTGAATGTTATGTTTAAAAAAGAAAGATCATATGGCGACCAGAATTCTCTGAAAGCTTACTTAAGCTTCACAAATCAAGAATTACCCATACCCCAAAAGGATAAAGCCCCAGGGGAGAGTTTCATTTTTACAGTGCTTTAGAATAATGTTTGCTTTGATAATTCCCTTGTTGACTTAGGAGCTACTTAGTGTTATGCCTTCTCGACCTAACCTATAACTTAGGATTAAGTGCAAATTAGCTCACCTAAATTGAACATTTGAATTAGCAACATGACAGTGAAATATCCAAAGGAATAGCTAAAACGACAAGTAGGTATGGTAAATTTGTTTTCCTAGTAAGACATTATAATTCAGAAAGGCTCGAGGATTCAAAGTGCCCTTGATCCTCGGAAGACATTTTTTTTCTATCTGCCCGTGCTAAGAGTGTTGTTTACCACAAAAGATTACTTTAAGGATTGGTGAAAAAGAATTAGTTCCAAAAAGGTGTTAAACCTGCTAGGTAGTTTAATTAAGAGGTCTACATGCTAATTTAAGAGAAAGAAAGTTCTTGATTTAGAATAGCTAGCTTATAGAAGAACTTTTGGTGATTTAAAAAGTCATTAGATCCTTTGAATGAAATTACATTGAATTGAACTGATCTAAATGAACATTTGAGCTTAGAAAAATCAAGTGATGATTTGGAGGCCCACATTATGGAGAAAAGGTAAGGTAATTGGTGAGTGAATTATAAAATTGGATGATAACTTGATACTGAAATTTGATGAGTTACCCTAGTTATTGACGACATATAAGAAAGACCCATATAGATAATGCTCACAACTGAAAGTTTTCATGCATGATAGATGTTGATTTTACACACGCTAACTTTTCCTATTATTGTATGACAAATTGATGACCAAAAATTCATAATTCTATAAATGAAAGATAAGAGTGTACAAAAGGAATATAAGTTGTTAGGAGCCGTAAAGAAATGTGCCTATTTTTATTGAAACCTTTTCAGTTGTGATGGATTTTGGAGTTGTTAGAAATAGGATGCATATCGTGATGAAGGAATGAGCGATGTGATTTTTTGGCGAACCATTTTTAAAAATTGTAATTAAAGCAAGGACGTTTCGGAAGAATGAGTACCATGTACATTGATAATGATAAGTAACTTACGAATGGTGCGGTCACATCCGAGGTTTAAACACCATACAAATGTGCAATGCAACAAGATCCCACCATTACTGAAGGTAATTGATGGAAGATAAGAAAATTTAAATCTCGTATCCCATACCAAAAACTTTAAGGTTCTACAAAGGAGTCATAAACTTAGGACCCGATTACATCGAGATGCCAGGACAAGAAGAATGGCTCACATGCGGCACAATTAGCGTCATGAGATGAATGGTAAGAGAGCTAAAGAAAAGTCTATACTTAAAGACTTCACTTAAACAAAAGTGCTTCCAGGGAGACAACTCCGAATGTATTAATTTTATCAGAGTATGCTTCCCAACGCTTAAAACAGCGTTTCGGCTCCATACCAATGCATATATTATTTGTCTGACATTAATCATATCTTACTTTTTATGCATTTAAAAAACAGTATTGTCATTTTATGCAATACGGCGTATTCCCTGGCCACATGATAGGCGTATTCACCAGGACTGACTCATATTTAGTTGTTTAAGGTTATTATTAAATTTAACCGTAGGTACCAAATAGAATGGAACATTTTTTGCCTATTTTACACAGGTAACCTCGTGAAAGAAATATCGATGAGTATTGGTATAGAATTTACAAATATAGAGATCTTGAAGTATTGGAGTCTTGAAACCTCAAGACGGCTGTTCAATATGAATTCTTGCTCAATAAACCAACATGGAGAATCTACCGAGCAAATATCAGGAGTGTTCTCTGTCTAATTCTCTTTTAAATTCCCGTATTTTATAATATTTTATAACTATACAAGAGGACTTGTATAATTTCAAGTAGGGGTGAATGATGAATGTTTACTTTTCCAATTTTTCATACTAAAATGCTTAAATGTATGCGTAAATTCAAACAAATTCAAGCATACTTTTGTTGACATTAACAAATACATTACCCTCGACATAATAACCCTTATCTAGATAAGTAAGATTTGAACCGATCCGATATCCAAATTATTACCCCATCTCCCCAAAATAATGAGTGTGCCATGATGTAGTAGACTTTAAAACTTTGCTTGGTATGTCACTCGAGACCGCCAATGATGCTACAAAGTATTTAGTATGAGTAACTTGTTTAAACTGGTAAATTTTAGGATTACACCCAAATCGTCTTTACATGTTGCTTATTAACTAACTACACTGGTTATTAACCCCCGTATAACCTTTTTGTTTACTCTCACATTTAAGAGTAAGATACCCCTAAGAACTACCCTTAACCAAATCCTTTAGAATACATAACCAATTGGTTATTTCGTTACAACCTTTACCCTATGACCTACCCGTTAGATTAATTTACTTTATAGTTGGCTATTGCTTAAAGGGTAAAAGTATATGCCCGATCTCGTAGTCCAAATTTTACTATCTTTGGTACGTTTGGAAAAATTTGCACTATCACAAATGGGAATGTATAAAGGTCGTCAAAAGCCATGTAATTTTACTACCATCAGTTAAGTAAAGATACCCGAAGAAATGAAGGAATTATCGAAGGAATTATCCAAATTATTATGATCAAAGGAGAAGAGGTGAAATTACACCGATTTTCATAGGGTATAAGTTTTTAAAGAAAAAAAAAAAATCGAAAAAATTTTGAAAAATCACAACAAGAAACGAGAAGGAAAGTTTGAAGATAATTCAGTTTTGACAACACCGTTAGGAATATTCGAAGATCGATTATTCGTTGATACAAATCGACAATGGGTAAGATTAATTGAAAAGTGGAATGATACGCTTCATCTGCCTTGTAAAGTAGGGTAAAGTATGGGAATATTGGAATGACCGTCTACGGGAACGCCAACTTAAGGTTAGTTGTATTTTTTATCTATGATCAAGACTCTGTAAATAGCGTGCTTGATCATGTAACGGTCGGAAAAAGTGTCTAGCAACTTGGTAATTTACGACCTTAATCCAATTTGTTTTCGTAATCTTTTTTAACAATAATACTTCACTTTCCTAATATTAGCCGTTGTTTTACGCGAAGAGATGTACGAGCGTGCCATGTCTATTCCCGTCGTTACGGCCATTATGTTTTTCTCAGCTACCTTGTTAGTTACTACTTTTTGGTGAAGAGTTAAATCCCCCTACCCTATATCATTCTCAATCCAAACCGTGGTATAAATGCGAATGAGGATTGATCGGAACACACATGTCTATTCTTCGTATACGACCATGTATGTGTACTTTAGGATACCTTGTTGGAGTGGGTACTTTTGGTAAAAGATTGAAGAATGATCAACCCTAAGCCTATCAAATCAACCCATAAATAGTTACCTTTATAAACTGGTTACTCTAGCTTTATCTAGAATGTGTATCATTTCCAAGCTTATGATAGAAAACTCAACACACCGAGCAATTTAAGTCTGAATTATGTTACATGTTACCAAAATAGATTAGTTGAGTGATTTTGAGTGTATTAATCTTCCTATTTTCGTGAGGTGTTTGGTTGTAGTACTTGTATTAGATCATATAAATGTCTTAAAACGAAAATATCCTGAGGGATATATATTTATACACTTCTAAAGCTACTTGAGACAAGTAGAATTTCAAGTGGGGGAATATCTTGAATGACAAGAAATAATGTCTATTTTATAGCATCATTTATCCCATATAACTTACCCATTTTGTATAATTATTGCAAAGAATTGTTACTTAATCGTTTATATTTAAGAATTGCAGTAATTACAAAGTACTTGGTGAATATTAGTAAAAGGCGCGCATTCTGGAGCTTAAATGAAGATATTTTGAAGAATATTGTTCTGACAACCAATACGCCGTATCCATTAAGGAAGATACGGCGTATCTGTGCCTGCACTCACCAAAGACCACAAAGGAAACATGATCAATACGCCGTATCCAGAGAAGACTAATACATCGTATTGAAGATATAGAAGGTGAATCCTCTGGAAGATATCAAACATGGTCCCTACTACAAGAAACCCTAATACGTTGTATCCAATACATTGGATACACCGTGTCGACACTGACTCCAGACCCTATAAATACAAAACTTAAAAACGAGTTTAAAGTGTGCTAAATCATATTCTCGATACCTAAACCACAAAAGTCAATTTTTAAAGGAGAAAAGAGCATAAGAGGTCTCGCAACGCATTAAACGTCTCTTTTGAGTCATTTTCTATATCTTGGTGTATTGTTCTTTGAAGTAACACCCATTGTGTATTCCGCTGCGCATTGTGAAAATGGGGGTGTTACACAGGTAGTTACACCATTTCTTTTTGACGTGTCGAGCAATCCATAGAGAAGTACACATTTTATTCATCTTTTTGTACTGATTAGACTAGAAAGTTGTTATTAGTGAATAGTAAAGTTAACGTAATGTTCATTAATTTTTACCTACTTTCATACTAACTGTGCAATATTTTGCATAATACACCATTTAATTCCGTTCTCTTTCTGCCTTGGATAGGCCTGTGTAAATGTCAAGATACTTTAACATGCAAAGCATTATTGTTAGTAATTGAAGGCTTCTAAAGTTACTACTGTTAGTTTTGGAAGTTAATACTGCTGGTTCAAGATTGTGCTGCTGTTAAAGTTTAAAGAAATTAGTCTAAGGTATTAGTACTACTAGCTATAATAGTTAGTGCTGCCAGTACATTATTAGTACTGCCAGTATAGTTAGTACTGTTAGTTAATACCTAGTGTTGTTAGTCTTGTATAGTTAGTACTACTATTATGATATGCATGGGTTAAATTAGGAATAGATATGCATTATCATTATACGCGTTTTGTAAGCCCATTAGGGTTTCCTTGGTGTATAAAAGGAACCCTAAGGCATAGATCAACATATATCAGTCTTTCATAGTTTTTCATAGCTTCAAGGTTGTAAACCCTAACACTGTCAAAGAGTGTTCGTATTAATATATTAGAGCTTATTGTTTTGGTTATATTTTAGTGTGTTAAACATTCATTATTGTTATTCTCTTAGTGGTATAAACTAGATTCCGCATAGTTTATATCATACACTTAAAGTTTCAATCTTAGTACCTTTGGATTTATCCAAGGATACTAAACCTTACATCAAGCTAAGGAGTTCAAGATCTGTTCATTGGGATCAACAAGTGGTATCAGAGCTTGTTGTGAAGCTTTGAATAAGAAGAAACCAACAACACATACAAGATCAATTCTCAGTGATAACATAGAGGCAAGAACTACTTTTACAACTCTGACTACAAAACTCCCTATCCTCAACCTAGGGGATTATGATCTCTGGTTAATGAGGATAGAACAATACTTTCTCATGACTGATTACTCCCTCTGGGAAGTAATTAAAAATGGTAACAAAGTGCTGAAGAGAACTGTTGGAGAAACTGAGCAGGAATATGAACCTACTACTGCAGAAGAAAAGCAGGACAAGAGGAATGAGATGAAAGCTAGAGGAACTCTATTGATGGCACTCCCAAATAAGGATCAACTAAAGTTTCATTCATACAAATATGCAAAACTACTCATGGAAGCCATAGAGAAGAGGTATGGAGGAAACAAGGAATCCAAGAATGTTCAGAGAACTCCACTCAAGCAACAATATGCGAACTTTGCAGGATTAAGTTCAGAGACAATGGATCAAATTTTTGATAGGTTGCAAAAACTTATTAGTTAGTTGGAGATTCAAGGCGAAGTTATTACACAAGAGGACATAAACTTAAAACTGTTGAGAAGTCTTCCATCTGAATGGAAGACTCATGCTTTGATCTGGAGGAACAAACAGGAAATAGAGACTATCAGTTTAGATGACTTATACAAAAACTTGAAGATATATGAACCTGAAATCTCTGGATCATCAAGTACAATTCAAATTCCACAAAATGTGGCTTTTGTATCCTCCAACAGCACTAACAGCAATAGCATCACAAAAGAAGCAGATAACACTGCTTATGGAGTTAGTGCTGCTCATACTTAAAGTAATCCTGCATTTGGAGATAACCTTAGTGATGCTGTGATTTGTGCTTTCCTATCTAGTCAGCCCAATTCTCCTCAACTTGCATAAGAGGATCTAGAACAAATTGATCCTGATAATCTAGAAGAAATGGATTTACAATGGGAGATGGCCATGCAGACAATTAGAGCTAGGAAATTCATCAAGAGGATAGGCAGGAAGTTGAATGTAAATGGTCAAAGAGTTGGATTTGACAGGACTAAAGTGGAGTGCTACAACTGTCATAAAAATGGTCACGTTGTAAGAGAATGTAGAGCTTCTAGAAATTAGGAAAACAGAGGAAGAAAGAATAATAAAAGAACTGTGATAGTGGAAACTCCCACTAAAAATGCCTTGGTTGCTCAAGATAGAATTGGAGGGTATAACTGGAGCTACCAAGCTGAGGAAGAGCATCCTACAAACTTTGCATTGATGGCACATACATCTTCAGGAAGTTCTTCCAGTTCAGATTCTGAGGTAGATTCTTGTTCTAAATCATGTGTAAAAGCTTATGCTACTCTCAAAGAACAATATGATAGTTTGTCTTCAGATTACAAAAAGTCTCAATTTAATTTAGTATCTTATAAAGCAGGTTTAGAATCAGTAGAAGCTAGACTAGCTCACTATAAGAAAAATGAGGCTGTGTTTGAAGAAAGCATTAATGTTTTAAAACTTGAAGTCAAACTAAGAGACACTGCTTTAGTTGAAAACAAAAAGAAATTGGAAAAAGCAAAAAAAAAAAGAGATGAGTTAAAACTAACATTAGAGAAGTTTCAAAATTCATCTAAATCTTTGAATAATTTGCTGGAAAGTCAAGTTATTGACAAGTTTAAAACTGGACTAGGATATAATGCAGCTTCTTCTACTGCAGCTTCTCCTGCAGTAGAAAGCTTTGTGAATTCATCTAAGATGTTAGAAAATTAGGAGAATAATAAGTCCAAATCTGATAAGGGATATCATGCAGTTCCCCCACCTTTTACAGGGAATTTCATACCTCGCAAACCTGATCTAACATTTATGGATGAAATAGTTGAAAGTGAGAATATGGATGTTATTACTATTGTTACACCTAGTAATGGTAAGAAAGTTGAGTCAAATCATGAGTCTGCTGGTGTAAAAAGTAATGGTGATGCAGTAGAACCTAAAACTGTTAGGAAGAACAGCTTTAGACCTCCAGTCATTGAGGATTGGAATTCTGATGATGAAAGTGAGGTAGAAATTATACCTAAGGATAAAACTGTTAGTTCTAGCACTAAAAAGATAAAATTTGTTAAGTCTGCTAGGGAAACAGTAGAGAAGGTAGAAACATCTAAACAAAACAAACACTATCCTAGAGGGAACCAAAGAAACTGGAACAATCTTATGTCCCAAAGACTAGGAAGTGACTTTAAAATGATTAATAAAGCTTGTTTTGTTTGTGGTAGTTTTGAGCATCTCCATTATGTGTGTGATAAAAAGGTTATAAGACCAATGTGGAACAACTCAAATAGGGTGAATCAAAAGAAATTTGCTAATAAAATGACTCACCCTCACCCTAATAGAAGATTTGTTCCACAAGCAGTATTAACCAAGTTTGGCAAAATTAGTACTGCTAGTGCAAGTATTAATACTGCTGTCAGACCAGTTAATACTACTGGCTCTAAAACAACTGTAAATCATCCAAGATCAATATCAAATGCTTATAAAAAGGGATATTCACAAGTCACAAGGCCATTTAACAAGTATTCAGAATACAAAAATAGTATTTTCAATAAAAAGGTTAATACTGTCAGGATAAAAGATACTACTGCTAGGGATAAAGCAGTAGTAAGTGAAAATAAGGGAAAAGAGGTTAATGCTGTTAAGGCCTCAGCATGCTGGGTTTAGAAAGCCAAAAATAGTAGTGCATCAAATACTTTTAAGAAATATTCTTACATTGATGCACGAGGCAGATCCAAGTCTATAATGGCTTGGATCCCCAAAAGAGTCTAATTCTCTTATTTTATGTGCAGGGCAACCCACAGCAGAAAGAGTATAAGGAAAAAGGAGTTACTGACAGTGGTTGCTTAAGGCACATGACTGGAAACAAATGCTATCTTACTGAATATGAAGATTATGATGGTGGTTTTGTTTCCTTTGGAGATGGTAAAGGTAGAATTTCTAGAAAAGGTAAAATCAAAACAAGAACATTAGATTTTGATAATGTGTACTTTTGTAAGGAGCTTAAGTATAACTTGTTTAGTGTGTCACAAATTTGTGACAAAAAGAATAATGTTCTTTTTACTGACACTTCTTGTCTTATCTTCTAACTTTAAGCTACTTGATGAAAGTCAAGTCTTGCTAAGAGTTCCAAGAAAGGATAACATTTACAGTGTTGACCTAAAGAGTGTTGTTCCCACTAAAGGTTTAACTTGCCTCTTTTCTAAGGCTACAATTGATGAATCCAATTTATGGCATAGGAGGCTTGGTCACATAAACTTTAAAAACATGAACAAACTTGTGAGAGAAAACGTTGTTAGAAGTTTGCCTTCAAAGATCTTTGAAAATGACCATTCTTGTGTTGCTAGTCAGAAAGGAAAGCAACACAAAGCCTCCTGTAAGGCCAAACTTGTGAACTCAATCAACAAACCCTTACATATGCTTCAGATGGATCTATTTGGTCCTACACATGTTAAGAGTTTAATGAAAAAGTCTTATTGCCTAGTTGTCACTGATGACTTTAGTAGATTTTCTTGGATATTCTTTTTGGCCATTAAGGATGAGACTAGTGAGATATTAAAGACCTTTATAACATAAATAGAAAATCAACTAGACCATAAAGTAAAAGTTATCAGATGTGACAATGGAACTGAGTTCAAAAATAATGTAATGAATAATCAGTTCTATAAAATGTCAGGGTATTAAGAGGGAATTCAGTGTTGCTAGGACTCCTCAGCAGAATGGTGTTGCTGAGAGGAGGAATAGAACACTGATAGAGGCTGCAAGAACTATGTTAGTTGACTCTAAGTTGCCAACCACCTTTTGGGCTGAAGTAGTTAATATTGCTTGCTATGTGCTAAATAGGGTCTTAGTCATTAAGCCTCATACCAAGACACCTTATGAACTTATTCATGGAAGAACCCCATTGATAGACTTTATGAAACCTTTTGGGTGTCATGTTACCATCTTAAATACCAGGGATCATCTAGGCAAGTTTGATGGAAAAGCTGATGAGGAATTTTTTGTTGGGTACTCTCTGGTTAGCAAGGCTATGAGAATATTTAACAAGAGGACAGGATAGTTGAGAGACCTTAAACATTAGATTTCTTGAAAATGCACCTAATGTGACAGGAAATGGACCAGATGGGCTTTTTGATGTTGATTCTTTGACAATATCTATGAACTATGTGCCAGTTATTGCAGGAAATAAAACTAATGGTATTGCAGAAACTAGAGATTAATATTGTTGCCAGGTCAAGACTGAAAGAAGACCAAAACATGACAAGAGTACATCCTGATAAAGGATGAAGTTGCTGATGTGCTGGTAAAAAGATTAATGAAGATCCAGCAAAAGAAGATGACAAAAGTGGTCAAGGGGAGGCTACTAACACTAATAGTACTAGCAGACTTAATATTGTTAGTTCATTAATACTGTTAGTTCTTCTTTTACTACTATGGATCCAGGAAGAGAAAGAGTCTAAAGGAATGAGTTTAAAAGTGTGTTTGGACAAGAAAAGGATGCTAATGGCAATAGTATCTACAAGATGTTCACTCCTGTTAATGCTGCTGGATCCTCTTGTGATAATCTTGGTAGATCAATCCCTGTTAATGTTGCTACTCTTCTAAATGACAATCTTCATACTAATCCTCTCATGCTTGATTTGGAGGATATTGGTATCTTTAGTGGTGCATATGATGATGAAGATGTGGGTGCAGAGGCTAACCTTAACAACTTGGAAACAACCATGAATGTCAGTCTTATTCTCACAACCAGAATTCATAAGGATCATCCTAAAAACCAGATCATTAGAGACATAAATTCAGTTACTCAAACAAGAAAGATGACCAAGATTTCTAAAGAATATGCTATGGTCAGTTACATCAAAAAGCAGAGGAGAACAAATCACAAAGATTATCAAAACTACCTATTTGCCTATTTTCTCTTACAAATAGAACCCAAGAAGGTGATTCAAGCTTTGACAGACCCAAGATGGATAGAAGCAATGCAATAGGAGCTTCTACAATTTGAACTTTAGAAGGTTTGGACACTGGTTGATCTACCTAATGGCAAGAGGGCCATTGGAATAAAATTGGTATTCAGAAACAAGAAAGATAAGAGAGGAATTGTTGTTAGAAACCAGGCAAGACTGGTTGCACAAGGTTACACCTAAGAAGAAGGCATTGATTATGATGAGGTTTTTGCTCCTGTTGCTAGGATAGAAGCAATCAGGTTATTTTTGGCCTATGCATCATTTATGGGGTTTATTGTGTACCAGATGGATGTAAAGAGTGCCTTCTTATATGATACTATTGAAGAGGAGGTATATGTGTGTCAACCTCCTAGTTTTGAAGATCCACATTTCCCTAACAATGTGTATAAGGTAGAAAAAGCTTTATATGGTCTACATCAAGCTCTTAAAGCCTGGTAGGAGACCTTGTCTACCTACTTATTAGAAAATGGATTTGGAAGAGGTACTATAGATAAGACTTTGTTCATCAAGAAGGACAGAGGTAATATCCTATTAGTACAGGTGTATGTTGATGATATCACCTTTCGGTCTACAAAGAAGTCTTTGTGTGTTGACTTTGAGCAGATAATGCACAAGAGATTCCAGATAAGTTTTATAGGGGAGGTCACTTTCTTCTTAGGATTGCAAGTACAACAGAAGGCGGATGGAATCTTCATTAGCCAAGACAAGTATGTGGCCGACATTCTAAAAAAGTTTGATTTTGTCACTGTAAAGACAACAAGCACTCCTATGGAGCCTAATAAGGTATTGGTCAAGGATGAAGAGGCTGAAGATGTGGATGTTCACTTATACAGATCAATGAATCGATCATTGATGTACTTGACAGCTTCTAGGCCTGACATAACATTTGCTGTTTGTGCTTGTGCAAGGTTCCAAGTTACACCTAAAACCTCACATCTTCATGCTGTGAAGAGGATCTTTAGATACTTGAAAGGTCAACCTAAATTGGGCCTTTGGTATCCTATAGATTCATCATTTGACTTAGAATCCTTTTCAGATAGTGACTATGCTAGAGCTAGCCTTGACAAGAAATCCATAACAGGAGGTTGTCAATTTCTTGGCAAGAGGTTGATTTCATGGCAATGTAAGAAGCAGACTATAGTTGCCAACTCTACTACTGAAGCAGAGTATGTTGCTGCTGCTAATTGTTATGGACAGGTGTTATGGATCCAAAATCAAATGCTTGATTATGGGTTCAACTTCATGAACACCAAGATTTACATTGATAATGAAAGCACCATTTGTATTGTGAAGAATCCAGTGTTTCACTCTAAAACCAAGCACATAGAGATTAGGCACCATTTCATTAGAGACTCTCATGAGAAGAAGTTGATTCAGGTGATCAAGATACACACAGATCATAATGTAGCAGATCTCCTCACAAAGGTGTTTGATGTTAGCAGATTCAAGTTTTTAACTGCTAGCATTGGAATGCTCAACTTATAGTTGCTTTAATTAAGGGGAGGATGATTGCAATGGATTGGAGATGCTTTTTGGATGAAATTAAGGTTAATACTGGTATCTCTAAAATTAGTACTACTAGCAGTATGGTTGGATTTGGTGAGATGAGACAGTTAGAAGTCTCGAGGTTAATTTTGGAAGAAATTAGTTATAACTGGTATTTTTCTTTTGTTAACAGTTCTTAACCTTTATTCATGGGCTATGCATAAATATGGATCCTCATGAATTCTCACATGTCTATCTAGTTGTTTCTAGTGTGCTTGTGATGAATAGAGGCATGCTGTTGTATAGTTATTGGATAAAAAGTTAAAACTGTTAGACTAATATTAGTACTGCTAGGCAAAACGTTAATACTGCTAGGCTAATATTAGTACTGCTTTGTTACCGTTAATACTGTTTCAGGTATAACAAAATTTCCTTAATTAATTAATAGCCGTTGAGATATTTCCGCCAACAATTTCGCTTATAGGGGTCTATAGTTTGGATAATTCTTGATCTTTCTTTTACTTATAAGCTTTCTTTAAGATAAAGATTCAATATTATTCAGTCGGTCCTATCAAAACCACAAGCACCTTCTATAAAATCTCAATTAACTTTTTCATACTCTCATTTTCTCATCAACGGTCATAAACCCAGAATACTTATCATAACTTAATCACTTATGGCAAATTTGGAATTCTGCGACAAACACAACATGGTTGCTGTCAGTACCCTATAATATCATTTCACTTCCATACAAATAGGTATGAATCAATGATAAGAAACCATAAGAAAATAGATAGAAGAATGAAAGAATTTTAG
>BQNB010142396.1:0-17143 GCA_026074375.1 Tanacetum coccineum | reverse complement strand
ACCCGAGTGAAGGTAGTCAAGTCCTCTTGCGGCCCCTTAGCAAATCTTTAGACGACGTTCCCAAGTCAAGCAATTTCTCTTATACTTGTCTTCGAGATGACGATCCAGGCTGCCATTACTAGCATATTCAAAAACTATAATCTTCTCCTTGCCTTCATCACAATAACCAATGAAAGGGATGATGTTTTCATGGTTGAAGTTGAAAATTATCTTAATCTCATTCCGGAACTCGTGCTCTCCTTGGTAACTTTCGGGATGTAGGCATTTGATGGCAACTGTGCGGTTTTGCCAACGCTCAGAGGGTTGGCCTTTGTACACTACACCAAAGCCACCATCTCCAATCCGAATTTCTTGACCTTTTTCTCCAAAAGCTGAGTTGATGTCAATCAGAGGAATTAGGAAATCTGCTATATTTTGGTTAATTCTAGTGTCGGTAGAAGCAGCTCCGTGGTTCTGTGAATAGAGTCATCAAAAAAGGTAAATCCCAGTAATACACGCATACATTTCACAGATTACTTTTATTAGAAAAACTTGAAGACCTAAGCTTAAAAAAATAGAGCGTAAGAGACTTGAATATAGTCGATACTATCATGATAGTTTTTATTGTGGCCTGTAAAACTAGCTAGCTGGATTTTCTTTCGAAATATTATAGCTGAAATAACTTACTTGAATATACAATGCTTCCTCCATCCTCTTGATGATCTTATTCATGGAGGGACGCTCTTTTATGTCAAAACTAATGCAATTATATGCAATTTTCGTAAACGTGTGTAAAGCACGAGCATCAATTTCATCCCATATATGGGGATCAATCAACATGTCCAGCCCATCATCAAAATACCGTTGGACCAAATTTATTAGATCTAATGGCTCGTTATCTCCAATGCTCTTTCGTTGATTAGCCAGCATCCCAGTCAATATTTCAAATAGTACCACGCCAAATGAGTACACATCCGATTCTGTTTTGGGGATGCCACTTTCCTTGTAAACGGGGTCTATGTAATATTGGTGCTCGACTGTACCCTCATAGACTTGGGTATCTGTATGATTTCTGGGGACTAAAAATGACTCACCAAAACCACAAATTTTAGCTTCTAAATTCTCATATAATAATATTTGACCGCTCTTTATGTCTCCATGTATTACTCGCTCGTGCTCCCCAAGACCCGAATGAAGGTACTTAAGTCCTCTTGCGACTCCTATACAAATATTGAGGCGTTGAGCCCATGTTATGCAACGCCTCTTATTGGGGTCTTTGAGATGATTATTAAGGCTTCCATGGATGGCATACTCGGAAACTATAATCATCTCATTGCTTTCATCACAGTAACCAATGAAAGGGACTATGTTTTCATGGTGGAAGCTGGAAATTAGCATGAGCTCATTATGGAACATATTCTTTGCTTCGAGACCCTTACGAGGATATCGTTTGATAGCAGTTGTGCGGTTGTGCCAGTGATCAAAGAGTTGTCCTTTGTAGACCATATTATATCCAGCCCAGATATGAGTTTTTTCGCTGAAGTTTTTGGTGGCCTTGTTGATGTCCCCTAGCGGGATTAGAAACCTTCTTTTAGATGCGAATCTTCTTTTTGCAATCGCGGAAGCAGCTTGTTGGTTCTGTAATTTAAATAAAAACGAGTTTGTTTACAGGCGCAATTCTGGCTTTGATTTTTAAAAAGATTTTTCAACAATGAGAAGGGATTTCCACGCAACAAATTTCCTTTGCAGTAAATAGTGGTACCATGTGTTGGTTTCTATTTATACTTATCTACAAAGAAAATCACCTTCGTTTAACAATTCATATTGGCTAGAGACAATCTAATAAGGGCATAAGTAATTGTTGTTCAAAAGTGTCTTAAGTGATGTTGATCGCGCTACTAAGCAAACACACATCATGACAAAAATTAGATTGTGATATTTTGATTTACAATAGATTATACTTGGAAATGTAGCTAACTGTCACTTTTTCAGAAGTTGTGTAGCCTTCTTTTTTATGCTTTTGTAAAACCATACTTTTGAATTCCGTCTATAGGACATGTGTATCTTGTGACTATTTTACCCTTCCATTTATCAACACATCCCCTAACAGCGGAGGGGTAAAATGATCACGAAATACACACAATAAATTGATAAACATAGTTTAAAAGTATGGTTTTACAAAAGCACAAAAAAGAATGAGGTGACCTTTCTACATAATATGCCTTATTAAAACAGACTTACATGTATATCTAACGCTTCCTCAATCTTCTTGACAATCTCATCCATCGTAGGCCTATCCTTTATGTTGAAACTGATGCATTTGTACGCAATATTTGTAAATAAAAGAAAAGAACGACGATCAATATGATCTCTTAACCTGGGATCAATTAACATTTCCAGTCCGTCATCATAGCAGCGTCGGACCATATTTATCAGTTTTTGTTTTCTATAAGACTCTCCAATGCCCCTTTCTTGATTGGCCAGCATCCCTGTCAATATTTCAAACATTACTATGCCATATGAATACACATCTGATTCAGTGTTGCGGATGCTGGTTTCTTTGTAAATCGGATCCCTGTAAGACTTACCAAAAGGTGCAGGTTTATAGACTAGTGGATGTGGTAGATTTCCTTGGACTAATTCTGACAAACCAAAACCACAAATTTTTGCTTCTAGGTTGTTATCTAACAATACATTTTCGCTTTTGAAGTCTCTGTGTATTACTCTACCGTGCTCCTCAATACCCAAGTGAAGGTAATTTAGACCTTTTGCTGCGCCTATGCAAATCCTTAGACGCTGCGCCCATGTTAAATAATACCTCTTATCCTCTTCAATGAGATATTTATCAAGCCTTCCATTGGTAGCATATTCGTGAACCATGATCGTATCATAGTCATCATCACAGTAACCAATGAAAGCTATGATGTTTTCATGGTGAAACCTGGAAATTATCTCAAGCTCATGGCAGTTCCTTTCATTGTTGCGTACGATGGTAGCTAAGCGGTTTTGCCACCGTCCAGAGAATTGTCCTTCATACACTTCACCGTATTGCTCGAATCCAATTCTAGATTTGAAGTTTCGAGTAGCACGTTTGATCTCTTCCAGAGGTATATTAGATATTTTTTAACGCCGTGTACCTCTGGAGAAAACATTTTTTTTATATTGGTAACAATGTATGCAGCGTGGACTATAAACTACTCGAACCCATCGTATTCAAGTTGATTTTTAAAAAGAATATCTTTAGCGATATACTATAATCAACTCTATAGTTAAATTTTCATGCTCATGTCGATATAAAGTATATATATATAGTCAATGCTTTGGTTCATGTATTTGCCTATTTGAATATGACTTGCGTATAACATAATGCATGGTTAGTTTTATATATAAACATTCATTTGGATTGGGAATTGATTTCTTCAATATATAAGCAGCTAAAATATTATTAGAGGCCTAGGTGGAGTGTAACAACCTGTAAATTTCAACAATGTAATTATCTCATTGTTATATATGAACCACTTTTTACGGGGAAATTTTTGCTTAAACTCATAATGCAACGTAACTTGCATTACAATTCTCTTATCATGCAACGTAACTTGCATCACTATTGCCTCATAATGCAACGTAACTTGCATTACTATTCTCTTATCATGCAACGTAACTTGCATCACTATTGCCTCATAATGCAACGTAACTTGCATTTCAATTCTCTTATCATGCAACGTAACTTGCATCACTATTGCCTCATAATGCAACGTAACTTGCATTACTATTCTCTTATCATGCAACGTAACTTACATCACTATTGCTTCATAATGCAACGTAACTTGCATTACTATTATCTCAAAGGAGCGAAAAGTAGCTATGCATACACAATTAGCTTTTATGAATAGTGTTAGCATCATAACTTGTATTCTACAATGATCTTATTTTTAAGCTTAGTATGGAGAAGTGAAAATTGGGGACGATGAATTTATTTGTTCCATGATCCTAAGTATTATCAAAGAATAATAAAAGTTATAAAAAAATGGAAAAATGTTGAAAAGGGAAAAACAGGGCGTTTCAAAACTATTGATTTCTTAATCCCCATAAATGAGCACTTAGCTACTTTTCGAGGTGATTAGTTTAGGGGGATTGGAATTTTTGGTTTTAAGCGTGTATTTATATCATTGCGTGAGGACATGGCAATACCTTAGTATGGGGGAATTTGGTATGTGCTATTTTACACATAATTTTTTACCTTATACAACGAGCTTAAATAACCAAAAACGTGTGAAAAATGCAATGTATATGCTTGTTTTTGCGTTTGTGTATGTGCAGGTATCGGATATTAAAAAAAGGACAAGAACAATGGCAAAACGGGCAAAACCAAGCACGGGATTGGAAAGAGCGCGGAAAACCAAAGCCAAAGGCATACCCATCTTTTACGGACCAACCCGGACCCATTTTATTAGGTCGGGTCAGCCCAAGATTGATAGTTTATAAACCGTATCCCTTTTAATAAGCCCATAATCCATTTCTTATAAACTATCAGCCCATCTAAATCCAAACCACCTATGAATTCTTGCTAATAACTCTTGAATATGAGTCATTTGTAAACTATATCTAACAGTTATATTAGCAATGTACAATACGAATTGAAAGCTTGAAAACCCTAATAGAAAAACCAATTCGAACCTAAATTGACCCGCTACCTAGAAAATTCCATTTCTAACCCCTTATAACCCAAACCACCTAACCACTCTTGAGTGTAATCCCTAATACAAGTCCTAGGAACTTTAAACTATCATTCCTAATCAACTACGAACATAAACAAGTTTGAAAACCCTAAATAAACCCAACCTGAACCATACATGACTCCCATACCCTCTTTTCCTTAATTTTGACCCATTTAAAGCCAACCATGTGCACCAAGCACCTCCTGACAAGCACCTCACATACTCAAGCAGCTTACAAGCTCCACACTATCATCCCCATGTCACCAATCTGATGCAAATATCTCTCTTTGTCTCTTCTTTCTAGCCGCGGCACCACCAAAGAACCAACACCTCACCATGCTAGTTTCTAGCTTATAAAACTCATTTCATAGCTTCTTCTAGTCACTCCCTAGCTTGTACAACATTCCTAATTCAGAGTTGCAAGAACCCGTGGCCCATAAGGTGGTTTCGATATAAATAGAACCCAAAATTCCTTCATTTCAAATTTCATCCCACACTTCTTCATTCTATAACCATTTGAGACAACAATTCTTTGCTCAAGAAGATCCCTAAGGATATCCAAGAACAAGAAACAAGTGAAGGTTTGAAGATATGAAGCCCCAATAACCAAAATAAAGCGTAACGTGTATTGAAAAACTACCCGAATAGACCCATATCCTCCATTTTTGATCCCATGAAGCTCAAACCCAGTTTCATAGCTCGATCATTTCTGCTCACTATAACTCATATATATCTCATTGAACATAGCATGAACCACTTGCTAAAAGAATCTAGCAAAAATTTAGGCGTTTTTCCATTTTGATCCAAACCAAACCCTAAAAACCCTAATTTCATGTTTTTCATTGATCTTAAAGTTATAATGCTCAAATCTTGTTATAATCTATCATATATAATGTTAATTTAACAACTTTATTGGTTTTTGACAGAATTTGAAATAAAAACCTAAGCATTTTGATTAAAAACCCTAATTTTTCGATTTCTGGCTTAACGAATCATTAATTTAAACTTTTGTTACGTTAAAACATCTTACTTTAACTTATATTAATAAGCTATAATCTGTATTTATCATTTGGAATGTTAAATATAGCTTGCATGTAAATTAGGAACTAATTTGTAATTATTTTCATGCAAAAGGGTAAAAGTTGTAAATTTTGGAAATAACTAAGTACAAGGGCTGAAAATGACATTTTATGAAAGTTATAACTATAGGGGTATGTTATGTCACTTTCTAAAGTGCAAGGTTTACTTATGTACAATCGCTTTTAAACTTGAGGACTAAACTCGTAAAAGTGCAAACGACCAAGGGATATTTCGCCCTTTACTCTTCTTAAAGGTCCTAAAAGTACATTTTTTGAAAGTATAGAAACATGATCGAAAAACTTATTAGAACAAACTTCAATTAACGCTTATGTGCTTATCATTATCCAGATATAGATCAAAAAACGTCGTTAAAAACCGATTATGGTTCATTAGTCGATGTGTTTTTAAAAATCTATTCCGAATCTATATCAATATCACAAAATACTAAGGGAGCTTCATATTAAAGGGTACATCATGGTATCAGTCTGACTGATTTGTTTGGGTTTTACATTTAAAGCACCCTAGCTCCTCAAGCGTTTACCTAATGACCTCTAAATTAAGAATGCCCCGAACGATGATACAATACTCCAAATAATCAAACAAATATCATTAAACTTTCTCAAAGTTCTAGAGTATAATCAAAATAGACTTGACATATTACCTCCCGGTTGCGTGTTTGCGTGTTGAAGCCTTATACTTTCAAACTCAATCAGATCCCCTGTACTCTTAAAGGTGAGTTCATAGCCTCACTTTTCATCTCTTTTCATAAACCCCGAAGAGGGGGAACATGCAACAAATCCTGATACAAGTGGTTTTCTAAATGTAAGCTATCACTGATATGTAATTGAAAATTATATCTAAGTCCCTCTTATGCCAAAAGTCCCCCACACCATCATGACCATTAAATTAACTTGAACCGAACGTACACCTGGTTGAGTAAACGCAAATATTATGGATAATACTATCGGAATTGACGAACCCGTTTGGTTTATGCTAGTGAATGCAACCGAACGCACTATTTTTGAATGACAAATAGGTATATGGCAAGTACCTACATACGGGGCCAATATCATAAAATATACAACCACACATTGATAAATACACAAGTCATTTGAGTGTCTATGAGCTTAATGTAATAATGCATATAAAACATTGATAATACATTGATAATACACTGTTTTCAATAATAATTGTGCTCGTACAATTATTACACTATGACTTGTATTCAAAACTATTTAATTATAAACCTATGAATTTCACTCAACCTTTTTTGGACTCTTTATTAGCATTATCCAGTACTTAACAATCTATGGCGCGAAGTGCTCTAACTAGAAGAATGGCTAAGTACTGTTATCATTTCCAAAAACTTTTTTTATGTACAGTGTATAGAATTTGGTACCTCTCTTTTGTATAAACTCTGATCAATATAGACTATAACAAATTTATAAAAATGACTCTTTTGAGTCGTTTTCTCTGTGATTGTGACTCTGAACTATTGAAGTAATACCCAGATTAGCTTCCGCTGCTATATTGTAAAAATGGGGGTATTACAGATTGGTATCAGCGCCACGGTTAGAGAGAACAAGGTTAAAAACCTTAACTATAACTACTTTTCTACTTAGCCATGAAAGTTCTCCGAGTCACTGCTGCATTTCCCAAATAGTACGTAAGAATATGTAGCTATCATACTACTATATAAATAACTTATGTTATTTACGATGGGTTGTTAACAGAACGATGTCTTCCTATAATCATCCTATATCCAATATTGAGGATGCCTTTTCTATCAACTTACCTGAGTACATTCTGGTAGTTCCAGACTATTTCCTGCTCTCACACAGGCAAAAACTTATCTAAATAGCTTCAAATGAACGCAACTGAAGTAATTCCGCAGCTCCATCAACTTTCTTGCTCTTTCAGAACGCATCCTATATAAAAGTCATGAATGATTAAGCTAGCTTATACTCCACCTTCAAATAGACCCTACCACCTCCAGTTATTAAACCTCCACCTCCATTCTTTGATTTTCCAGAATTCTTTCTTCCGAAGAAAATACTGTCACCATAGAAAACGAAACAAGATCAAGTCAATATCGTCCAGACTACGAAACGGGAGAAAGCACTCATGAATCAACTCTGGAGACACAAAAAACAATCGAAGAAATACTCAACCCTCCAGATGAACTACCTCAACTCGATCGGTATCGAACAAATTAGAAATGAAGTAGAAGTGACTGATGTAAAAGGTAAATAATAATCCAACAAGAATTCGATCAAATGAAAGTTGAACTTCAAAAGAGTCGCTCTCAGATCTACAAACTCCAAAGAAAGCAATTAGGACAAAGAAACAAAATTGCTTTTTAGCTCTATACAAGAATCTCAAATTCTCGAACATGTATCAAAGAAAATCTGATCTCGACAACAAACAGATCAGAGAAGAACTCAAGAAGCTATCTACAAACTCACCATCAACAAAGAAGGACCATCAGATAACTAGAATAGAACCTAGTTAGTTATAGTAAAACCTAGCCACGGGATGTGTGGTATAAATAATGACACTTGTCAAATCTTGACTATGTACAGTAAAAAGGGAAGTTATTAATACAATGGCAATCCCCTTTTTTTTTACCTTCTCTATAATCAATAAAATTCTTTATCATCATTCCAATCATATCATTAAATCCAATCCTTAAACGACTTCAATTTTAAAAATGCTTAAAAGCTAAAAAATAACATTTATTATTTCTCTTAAAGCATTTCATCTTAAAGCATTTTATCTTGCGATATCATTCTAATCCTGTGTTATCTTATGTTGATAGAATGCCTCCCAAAAGGTCATCAACATCTGAAACACCAGCTATGTCTCAGGCTGCCATAAGAAAATAGTTTTGCTAATTTAGTTTTGCCGCACAGCTCTGAAAAACACAAGTAGCAGCAATGTCAGAAGCTGATAATCCCCTAGAACCTAGTAACCCCCTTGTATCAAAAAGAGAAACTAACAAAGAGTTCATCAGCTATCAACCTTTCTACTTTAATGGTACGAAAGGGGTTGTTGGACTCATCCGCTGGTTTGAGAGAACTGAATCAGTATTTCCCTGAAGCAACTGTACTGAAGAGAACAAAGTTGCATTTGCTACCATGTTACTCAAAACTAAGAAGCCATGTCATAGTGGAATGCATATGCCCAACCTATTGGATAGAGCAGCAATAGAATCATCTGGCACTGATTTGAAAGAAGGCTCTGACAAATAAGCTACTGGTCCCCCAGAACTGAGATCAAGAAGATGGAAGACGAATTTTATAAATCTGAGTGTAAAATGTAAAGATCCACAAAACTTTATGTCAGGGAGATTTCAAGAACAGCAGTCTTGTGCCAATTATAGTACCAAACAATGAGAAGCTTATATTGGAAGCCCCTTATATGTGGATTTACCAAGAAGTATCGAAGGAAAATTTTACTCTTTCAAGACCTCAAACTCTGGAAGGAAAGGCTATTAATATAGCTCAATAGGCTGATGGATCAAGTAACAAAGCATAATTCGTACAAAGGAACCAACGATCATAAGCGAAAGTTTGAAGATAAAAGAAACACCACTAGCAATAATAACTACCGCAAACAACTACCAGAACAATCACAACAACGCACACAATGATTTAATCGTCAACAAAAAAATAAAAGCCAGAAACTTTCCCGATCCTATTAGCTAACTCTCCAACTGAAGCCGTGGATAATTGTGAAACCACCGCCCTTTGTGCAGAGATGTACCCTACATCACACAGGACCCTGCACAATCAAGTGTCGAGTCTGCAACAAGATAGGTCATCTGACCAAGAATTGCAGAAACAAAGGACCAGCTACTGGGAGTAATCTGCAACCAGTATCTGTAATTTCATGCTAGTGAGAAAAAGACATTACCAAAGTTAGATGCTCAAATACAAACAATCAATGCCAACGGAAGAGCATACTTGCTGTGAGTATAAGAATGCTCATACAATACCCAAATTAGTCAAGGTACGTTTCTTCTAAACAACTTCCAGCTAGGAATATTATTCGATTCAGGGGCTAAAATAAAAGCTTCATAATCTATACTTTTGTCTAATGTCTTATATATTACCGTCAACACACTAAGACCCACGTACAACATCAAAATGGCCGATGGAAATTTAATAGGCACAAATACCGTTATCCATGGTTGTACCCTAACTTTGTTAAACCAACCATTCGAAATTGATCGTTAATGCCGATTAAACTTGTGTATTTTGACGACGTCATTGGTATGGATAGGGCTGTCAAATATCATGCTAGAATTATTTGTGATGAGAAAAGTCATCCATCTCTAATCTGAAGGTGAAACTCAGATAATCCGAGTGTGACCGAAAATAAAACTCGACTAAGCCTCATATCCTGATAAAAACCAGAAAGGAATATTATCCAGGTGAGTCAGATTTTCGTAGCCCAAGTAATGGAAAAGAAATCAGATGAGAAACGACTAGAGGACATACCTATAGTCAGAGAATTTCTTAATGTTTTTCTAAAAGAACTACATGGCCTACCACCAGTTCGTCAAGTAGATTTTCAAATCGACTTAATTCCAGGAGCAACACCTATAGCTCGTGCACCTTATCGACTAGCGCCTTCAAAAATGCAAGAATTATCAAGTCAACTTCAAGAATTAGCAGACTGAGGTTTCATTCGACCAAGTACATCACTATGGGGAGCTCCTGTCTTATTTGTTAAAAAGAAAGACGGATCTTTTAGGATGTGTATCGATTATCGTGAGTTGAATAAACTTACTGTAAAGAATCGTTACCCGTTACCCAGGATTGAGACTTATTTGATTAACTTTAAGGTTTAAGCCTTACATCAAAAATCGACTTGAAATCGGGCTATCATACAACTGAGAGTAAGGGATATAAGATATTCCTAAGATGCTTACAGAACGAGATACTGACATTATAAAGTTCAATGATTGCTATATAATTGACTACGCACCAAAGGTATTCATGGATCCTCCATGAATCGTTGTGTGTAAAACCATATTTATGATAAATTTGTAAAGTGTTCATCGATGAAAATCTCATCTATTCCGTAACAAAGAGAGCAAATCAAAACCATTTGAGAATAATTTTAGAATACTAGAAAAGGAGAAATTTGTATGCAAATTTTCCAAATGGGATTTCTGGATCAGAATCGTGCAATTTCTTGGCCACGTAATCGATAGCCAAGGACTTCATGTTGATCCTGCCAAGATTGAAGCAGTTAAGAGTTGGTCATTGGTATGTGCTATTTTACACATACTTTTTACCGTGTATAAAAACGAGCTAAATAACAAAAAACGTATGAAAAATACAATGTATATACTTGTTTTTGTGTTTGTGTATGTGCAGGTACCGAATATAAAAGAAAGACAAAAACAATGTAAAACGGGCAAACCGAGCACGGGATTAAAAAGACGCGGAAAAACCGAAGCAAAGACATACCCATACTTTTACGGACCAACCCGGGACCCAATTATTGGTCCGGGTCAACCAAGATGATAGTTTATAAACCGTAAGCCCTTTTAATAAGCCCATAATCCATTTCTTATTAACTATCAGCCCAAATCAAAATAAAAGCCCATACCCTTTTATTAACCAAGCCTAAGTTAACACCATTTAAACTCGGTCAAAAATAAATGAAGAATGAAAGAATTGGGGGGCGGGAAAATTTGTTTTACTATTCACCGTCTTCCCCCAATTCACCCTGCTCAAATTAACCCAATTTAAGTGGAATTAACCCTTTTGTTTCTAGAAGGCCTTTTGTTTCTAGAAGGCCTGACGTCTGACATGTCAGAGCCACGCTGGCAATCTGGAGCCATATGATTGGTGAATGAGACATGGCTTAAAATCAAGGGCTAAGATTGGAAATCAAGAGGCGGTTAATGATTGATGGCTGAGATCGAATAATTGGGACGCTCCCCTCTGGCTTAGAAGCTTCCTCATCAGCTTATAAATATAAGCTCTCACACATAGTGCAATATATCTAGGAGTAGGGTAGAGTAGATTAGCTTATTTACTAGCTTAATTTTACGTTTTCATTGTAATTTCAGTTTTAAAAGTATTGTAACTCCTTTGGTTTAATAAAATTTAAGTTTCATTCAAATTCGTGTTATTTACCTTAAAATTTACTCTTATGCTTTAAATTTGTTTCCAGGTAATAAAATAAGCTGTCAATAAGCTCGTATCAATCTCAAATACTTATATAATGTTCATATAAGCTTGTTTAAGCTATTTGATCTTCTAGACTTGTGTACCATACCTTGACTTTTATGGAAATGGAATTTAAGCTTTTGGATGATAAGCTAGCCATGGATGAGCTTATTGGACTTTACCAGCTCATGAAAATGAGCTGGAGCTTGTAGATAAGCTCTTTGAGCAAATTAGGTCCTTGTTTAGCTGGGATCAAGGTACACATTCTTTTTTCTCTATTTTAGCTTATTAGCTTATTAAGCTTATTAATTGCTTATTCTGCTTATTGTTGTCTTATTTGTGCTTATTTAGACTTTAAAATGCTCAATGTGTCCACTTATTAGCTTAGAATAGTTTAAGTTTAATTTTAAAATCAATCTGTCTATTTTTTTTGTCATATTAGCTTATTAGTGTAGCTTATGGATAAGTGCTTATTTTCCTTTAGTTTTTTGTTTATTTGTCTTTCAATATCCTAGTTCATAATTTGTTTTTACAATTTATAACTTGTTTGGGTCTGTTTTTGGTTTAAAATGATTTTTATGATCTTAAAGGGTTGTTTGGATCAAACAGTACTAACACACATGAGTTAGTACTGTTGGATCACTTTTGTCACTTAAACCAGCTTCTACAAGCTTAATCTTAGGTTTTCAATCTGTTTCTTCTAGTGTTAAAGCTTTAAAAACAAATTTATGGTTCAGAGAAGCAATGGTGTGAATTTGTAGAATTTTATTGAATAACAAAGCTTATTTAGATCAGATCTTCAATAGAGGTTTTTGGAATTGTTTTTAAGAGAGTTTTGGTCATTTATGCAGTAGGATATAGCTAGTCTTAGAATTGCACTTGTCATTTGAAGTTTTGGACAAGTCTGTTTAAGTTTCCAAATCTCACTTTTCAAAGTTTAAAGTTCAGTTTTCAAAATCAAAATTAAGTTAGATTAAGCTTGATTTATGGTCTAAAATTGATAGCATAAGCTTATTAAGGTTCAAGCATAATCTGTTTAAGCTTAATTTTATATTTTGTCATCATTTAGTAGCTTAAATCTAGGCCTGCAATAGCCTATTTTTCCTTTAAAAAAAGTAGTTTAGTTAGAACTGTCAGTTTTGAAAGTCCTTTTTCTTAGTTTATTTTAAGTCCAATTTTCTTAAAACTTGTTTTTATGTGTTATTTAGAAGCTAGACTTCATCTGTTTTTAGTCTTTTCTTATTTCTAAGTACTTACTAGGTCTGAAAATTAAGCTTAAAGTTGAGCCTCATTCCTTTGAAAACTGCCAGTTTGAGTCTAATAAGTTATTAGCTTCTAAGAGCTTTTTAGCTCTTTCTGTTTAGTAAAACCTTGTCCTTAGTGCTTATTAGGTCTAGGGGATAAGCTGTTTTCAGCTTGTTTGCTTTTCTTTTGCTTATTAAGTCTTTAATGTCCAAATAAGTTTTAGCTTAATGTTAAAAAAATTAAAACAAGCTGTCCCTTTTGTTTGCTTATTTCAGTGCTTATTGCTTAAGTTATAAAAAGTTGTTTTCACAAAAGTTGTTTTTTAAGCTGTTTTATATCTTTACTTTTTAAAGTTTTTGCAAAAAAAAAGGGAAACTAGGGAAGTCTTGGGTGAGCAAAGCTCGAACCCATGACCTCTACCCAGCCTCAACCTTAGCACACACACCCTTAACCAGCTGCCCTTGAGACTTTTTCGTTAATAGCTTGCAATGTTTATTATTTAAGGTTGTTTTGTTTAGTTTAGCTTATTTTGCTTATTAGCTTTTTAACTGCTTATTTGTTTAGCTTATTTTTTAGTTCTTATTTTTCTTAGGTTCTAAATAGACTAAAGTATTTTCCTGCATTTTTCTAACTTTTTATTAATTAGTTTACTATTTTTAATATTTTATTTTCATTAAAACTGATTTTAATTCATAATTAATAAAATAAAAATAAAAAAAATATAATTCTTTTTTCTAAATTTTTTTTTATCATTTAGGACTTAGGAAAATTAAATTTGATTTCGTAGAGTTAAAATTTTTGATTTTCGTTTTTTAAAGAACAGGATTGATTCCCGTTCACGTTTTTCGTGTTTTTAAGCTCAAATCACTTTCGTTTTTGGTCTATTTTTTTTTATTCTTACATTTTAGTCAATTAGGACTTATAAAAGTTAAAAAAGTCATTTTAGGATCAATTTTTTATAATTTAGGTTTTTAGGTCACGTTTAGGATTACCGTTTGCGTTTTTAGTTTAAGTTTTTAATTGCTTTCGTTTATCGCCTTAATTGCCTTCTTTTTTAGCTTGCCTTTACTTGTGTTTGTATTTTTATTTATAGAAATAGAATTAAAACCCAAAATCTTTGTCTATTCAAATCACTCGATCTCAAACTTAACCGAATCTCCATTCACGCTTCGTTGGGAAACGACCCAGGAGGTTTTTGAACTTTGCTTTGGTCAAAAGCAACTTTCTAGAACCCGACGGAAATACTATATTATACTATCATTGATTTTCTCCTTATATTATATATATATATATATATAGTGTGTTCGGAGTGAATCAAATTTTTGGCGCCGCTGTAGGGGAAGCCGTGTATCGATTATCGTGTTTCGTTCGCAGATTAGTGGTTGACGACCCTTCCTCGTGAAGTTATCGCTTTTATTTGTGAATATTTTCTTATAAAAAAAATATAAAAATGCAAAAATATGTTTCCTTCTTATTTTTATTTTATTATTTCTTTTCCTTATGTTTTATTTCAAAAATCCATAAATATTCTTCTTCATCCTTTTATCCGTTTAGTTCTTTTTCTTACCTCTCTTTATCATTTAATTCTAATGTCGTCATACTACCAAAGTAAGTGTGTAAGTTGTGGTCAAACGTCAGAGAGCTTTTATTGTTATCTATGTACGTGCCAATGGTGTAGTGTTAATCTTATAAACGGAATTTGTTTAAATTGTACTTGTGAGAGTTGTGGAAATGATCTTAATGATGGATTTTGTTCGATGTGCAATTCTGGAGCTGGAAATTCATTCGCTTATGATCCAAATCTGAATTCTTTCAATGATCCTAAATTTTTTTCCGACCACCCTCCACAGCTATATCTTTGTTGCGAAAACTGCGTGGGACCTCATGAGACTTTCCATTGTCAACCGATGAACCAAAATTTCTATAATTCTAATTCTTCCGGTTTTGACCAATTCCAACTCCCGCAGTATCCCGTCATTCATCATCCTCCTCAAGAAACGAGTTTAGAAATGTTGCAAGCTAAAAAAGACTTAATGAACACTATACAAAAAATTTTAAGACAGTTTAATCGTATATCTGTTAGAGAAACACCAAAGATTTTATTGCTAGCTTGGGAAAAATTCGGTGAAATTCAGCATACTCAAACAAATGATATACAAGAATTGCTTAATGAACTTCTTAAAGATTTGCAAATTATAAGTGAGGAGCTGACAGATTATATTCTTCCGAATTGGAATCGTCCTGCCATTTTCTATGTTGATGACGATGATTATAATTTCAACGAAGTGAGTACTATTCCTTTGAATGAAATTTCTCAAACTCCTTCGTCCGATACTGTCACACCCATCTTACCGACTAAGGAGACCAAGAACTCTCTAAGTATGGGGGATGAGCCTCTTAGCACTATTCCGGAAACAGAATTGGACGAAGTAATAAAGTCTAGTGTTGAGAACCTTGTCCTAATCCCAAGTGAGTTCGAGGATATTTCCAACGATGGGTGTGATTTGTCTCATTGTGATAATTCTTCTCCAAATAAGGTATTAGAAGTTAGTGATTCAATTCCACCGGGAAACGAAAATAGATATTTCGATCACATCTCCTAAGATTGATTTTTCTTCCGAGGTGTTGTTTAATTTTCTTCCCGAGGAGTTCGCCGGTGAACTCACTCTTCTTAATCTAATTCCACCGGAAGTTGATGAAGAAGAAGGAGAGATTGATATATCTCAAATCGAGGAAGAAGTTCTTCGTGAGAAATTATTGAAAGTCAATCTTCTAATTGCAAAGATTAAAGCATTTAATCTTACTCCTTCTATTCCTTCGGTGCTCGAAGATCCCTCCTCTTCACCTATTCCCGTTGTGGATAGTGACTTTCTTATAGAGGAGGTTGATACATTTCTTGTTCTGGAAGACTTGATACCACCGGGTATTGAGAGTGATTTTGACTCGGAAGGGGATATTATTTTTCTTAACGACTTACTTAACGATTATCCTATTCCCGAGTATGAGCGTTCTACCTTCGACATTGAGCCCGATACGCCCGTGATTATCAATTCTGATGAGCTTAACGAAGACGAATGTTTTGACCCAGGGGGAGGTGAGATTTATGTTTCTCAAAATATTGAAGATGACGATTCCTTCACATTTGTCATCCGGACTTTTCTCCCGTTTCTTACCTACCCTGTGGATTCTACTTTACTTCTCTCCACTGGGAGTGAAGACACCATTTTTGACCCCGGTATCTACACTTAGAACCGGTGGCATCTCATCAGGATGGAACTTTCATGTGCTTTAATGTTATCTAAACATTAATGAAAGCCCGATTGAGATTTTCTCTTCTATTTGCTCCCCCATGAGCAACTTAATTCGGGGTCGAGTCAAGCTCGTGACTCGGTTAACAAAAATAAGCGTTTCTATCTTCTTATCTATTTTCTAACAATTGATGTGAGAAGGTTCGCCTCTTCCTTTCTCGTGTTTCGTGTTTTGTGGTTTTTTGTCCAGGATTGCCTAGATTTTGAAGACTCTCGTGCTCATGGTTTGTCCATTCATATACATTCGAGCTTCATATCCTCAGCTTCATTTAGGGAATCCAATATCTTAATCTTATCGACTAACATTTATCTTTAGCATACTTAATAAATAGCTTTAGATTTGCGTAGAGACCCATTTATATCAAGATTATGCATTGAAATTAGTATGGGGGTATCAGTCTCACATTGAGGACAATGTGTAGTTTTAGTATGGGGGGAATCTATCGATTTGATTATACCTGCAACCGTTGTTCTCACGTAACCCGTTTTTCCACCAAAAATATGTGATTTATGTGAAAATGACAAAAAATTAAAAAAAAATTTGCATGATAAAGTGAAAAAAAAGTGATAAATGTTGGAATAAAGTGATGAAATAAGTGTTGTGACAAAGGTGAGAACGAGAAAT
>BQNB010142395.1:0-17143 GCA_026074375.1 Tanacetum coccineum | reverse complement strand
TCAATATAACCCTCAAGGGGTGTTTTTGCCAAGTCCCGAAACAGTTATAAACACTTGGACTTAACTTGAAACAAACACATATGCCATGAGGAACTATTTCTGTCAAAACCACAATCTCACAACTATTTTTGAAAGCATTGTATATCTCTCCCATCATTTCCCGCCAAACTCTAATACCCTACCTCCTGTCAATGTCAACCTCGTTGACCTCCCCACATCTATCCAAAACCATCACCATAACTAAACCCCACCCCCACATGGGCTATCATCTAGCTTGGCAATCCTAATTCCCACAATTCGATCAAAGGTTGAGATAAAAATGAGTGGGCACCAAGCATAACCAAGGGCCAGGATTAACTTTGTGTTTACACACTCACAACAAGCACACAAGGCAGTTTTTGTGTCTACAAAGAAGCACACCAAGGAGAGAAGAAGAGGAGTGCAAACCCTAGCTCGTTTTGCTATATAAGTCCTTTGTAAGCCATTGTGGCAACTAGTTAGTGTGAGTTTTTTTTTAGTGAGTAATTTTAGTTCAGTAAATTTTTTAACTTAATGTACTTGTATTCTCTTCTTAATGAAAATTCAGTTTAGTTTTACATTCGTGTTCCAAGTTCTTGTTTCTCTTAACTAACATTTTTTTTTTTTAAATTGTTTTTTTATTTTATTTTTTTTTTTTTTCATCTAAAGCTCTTAAAAAAGCTCTATCTAAATCAGTTTTTAAAACTGTGAAAAATAAAAAAAATTTAATGAAACAATCAAAAGAAACAGGAAAAAGGTATCTGTTTTTGATCAAGCAAAAGAGATGAATGAGCAAAACAAGAGATGCTCATTGGGTTTCTAAGATTAAGCTTTTATAAGCTAAGGGCGTAAATGTAAGGCGCTTATTAGCGGTTCATTCAATCCCTGTATTGAGCAGATTAAAAATGGTATGCTTCTTTTTAAATTTATGTACTTATTGTACTAGAAGCATTGCTATTAGTGGCTTATTTTCAGCTTATCTATGTCTTTTTGTGCTTATTTGTGTTTATTTAAGCTTAAAAATGTCCTTTAGTTGCTCTTGTATCATTAACCTGTCCATTGCTTACAACTGTCTAATATAGCTTATTTCTGTCATTAGCTTATTAGCTTTTAAAAGTGCTTATTTGTTCTTGCTTTTCACTGTTTATTACTTAACCTTGCATGTTTAGTAGTTATTCTTAAAATTTAGTGCTTAATTCAGTTTTTATAAAGGTTAAATCTAGTTTTTAAAATATTAAGGGGTGTTTGGGTTAAGCCCAAAATGGGTCAAAATGGTGAGGTAATGGGTTGGTGTCACTTTTCTAACCTTGGCTTAAGCTGTTAAGCTCTTTTGAGCCTGTTTTTCCAAGGTTTTTAGGTCCAAAAGGTGTTTTTCAAGTTTGCTAAGTTATTCCTTATTTCTGTTGGTTTTTGAAAGAGGTACAAGAGCTTATTTGGATAAGCTCTTGTAATCCTGAGTTTTAGCTTCAAAGTGCCTCATTTGAGTGTCTAAAGAAGTTTTCAAAAGTGTTTTGGGTCATTTGTTAACTTAAGTCCAAACTGCCAAAAAATTTGGTGTCAATTTTTGTTAAAGAGAAAACCCTTTTTCAAAGACAAAAATCAGCATGTTTAATTTATTTTTAGAAAATGGAATCTTGAATATAAGCTCTTCATAAGCCATGCTCAATCTGTTTTAACTTTGTTTTTGATTTTAAGCTTATTTGACAGCTTATTTTTAAGCTGTCATATAAGCCCCTTTTTTTAGCTCATTTGCCCTGGTGCTAGGGGCTCAACTTCAAGCCCACTTATCTAGCTTATTAGTGAACCTCAGCTCAAGCTATTGGCTTTCATGGAAAGCCAATAAGCTCTTTTATAACCTACCTTTGTTTCAGACCTTAGGACCCCCTTTTTGTTGCTTATTTTCAAGCCCAAAATGTGTCCCTAGGTTTCCTTCCTTTCAGCAGCATAGCTTATAGCTTATTTGAATTTTAGCTTTTCTGTTTGTTTAATCTAGCTTATTTGTGTTCATAGTGCTTATTTAGGTTAGGATAGCTAATCTCTCTTGCTTAAGTTTCCTTAGCTTATTAGTTCCTTAGGCTTTTGTTAGCTTTGCTTGAGTCTATGTGCCCTTAAGCTAATTTTTGCACTGTTGATTTGATTTAGCCCTTTCTAGCTTATTTAGTTGTCACATTCTAATTCATAGTGCTTAATTAGCTTAGTTTAGATAACCCCTTTTAGCTCATTTGTTCAAATTCTAGCCTATTAGTCCAAAAAGTCAAAAGCCTTAAGCCATTTTTGCCTTTAAGCTCAATTTAAGCTTCTGTCAACAAAAAGCCCCTTTTTCAGCTTATTTTTAGCTTTTCTCAAATAATTGTAGTTATGAAAAATGATAAGCTCAAGGAGCTTAACAAGTTTGTTTGAAAAGTTTTTGTAAAAAAAAGGGAGATAAGGGGAAACCCGGGTGAGCAAGACTCGAACCCGGGCCTCAACCCTCAATACACCCCTTTATTACACACTCCCTTACCGCTGTGCCCTTGGGTCTTTTCTGAAAGACTCTTGGGCACTTAGATATATAAGGGAGTTTTTCCCCTTTAAGCTATAAGCTCGTTTGAGCTTATTTTCGGCTTATTTATAAGCCGAATTTTGGAATTCTTATTTTTCTTAGGTTAGTATTAGAGTAAAGTAATTTTAGTAATTTTTTCAGAATTTTTAAAAATAGTTTAGTATTTTTTATAATTTAATTTCGTTAAAAGTTTTAAAAATTCATAAAAAATACAAAAATTATCAAAAAAATATTTTTCTTTTTTAGAAAATTTTCTTTAGTCATATTTTACGTAGGAAAAATAGAAAAACTTTTGTAGGGTTAATTACTTTTGATTTTTAAAGAACGGGTCTCGGGTACGGATCTTGACTTGACTCGTTTTTAGGTCAAACGACCTCTGTTTTCAGTCTAGTCTTTTTCATTCTTCATTATTAGTCCCCTAGAGTATTTTAGAAGTAAAAATTTCTGTGTAGGGTTAATTTTGAAGATTTTAGGTTTTTGACCCCTTGTTCGGGATTCCTGCTCTCGTTTTTCAGCTTAATTTCATAATTTTTAGGTTTTTCTCAATCGTTTTTGTTTGTTATTGATTAATTTAGCTTTCTACTCTCTCAAATCATTAATCTCATTCAAACTCCAATTTTCCGACTGTATCGATTCTCCAACACAGCCTCGTTGGGGATAAACGACCCGGGGATATTCTATACTACTTCTCGGTTTTATTGATTGTTTTTAGATTATACTTATTATATATATTTTATTATATATATTATTTATATTCAATCAAATTTTTGGCGCCGCTGCCGGGGAGGCTGTGAAACCGATTATCGTTACGTTTGGCCAGTTGTGTTTGAATCTGTGAATATTATCATATAAAAAAAACCCATAATCTAAGTCAAACCTATGCTAATCCTATGTTAGTTCTAATCCTAATTCTAACAGGTAAAAGGGGGGTTTTTAGCCTGAGAGACTGGCACGGATTTGGTTGGTGACTACAATCAATACAAGACACCTTAACCCACGTAAGCAAATTAATAGAAGATAAAAGAGCAATCGAGCCTTATGATAGAAAACTGTATTAGCCATCATTAATCCAATTAAAACGTTGGTTTGTTTATTCAGTGCAATGATTACTTATCTTCCCGGTCGTTCTCGAGCTACGGCATTATCAATCTTAGATAGGCAGAGGAACCTCCTCCTAAGATCTAGACACAGTAATTTTATCTCAATTAAGGAATCCTCTTAATGCATCCGTTATTTGTGATTATAATCTATTTTAAGGACTAAAGCAATGGTGACTTGTTTACACACCCTTATCTCATAGAGACTTTACCCATTTACTACTTAATGGCAATTTATACTCTAGTAGTCCACTTGTCCAACTATCTAATGGAATCAGAACATTACTTGTTGAATTATCTAGATTCACCTACTAGTCAACATGTTCAATAAACCAACGGAATTTACGTTTAATAGTTAAGCCCAGAAGCGGATATCCTTTGCACGTTTTAAAAGGACAATTATTGTGATCGTTTTGATTCTAGATGTATAAATTACTATATGGAGAGTTATCTCGGTATCTAGATTACTTGGTCCGTATCACTAGATCCAGTTGAATGATAGGTCGCATACAAAATCACGTAAACAAGTATGAATTGATAAACATAAGCAAGCATTCAACGATAAATTAAGCAATCAAGATATAAACAAAACCAAACACTTAGATCTTCATATTAATGGCTAATACCCGAAGGTATTAGCCTTCAAACATAATAATTAATACAAGAGTAATTGTTTTAGCCAAGGTAAACTAACCGAGTTAACGAATGATATCAAAAACTAAACGATTACAAAAGTATAAGAAATTACATGTTGTCTTCTATGGATTGGAATGCGTTGCAAGACCTCTTCTTCTCCTTTTCTCTTCTGAAAATCGACTTTTGTGGTTTAGGTATCGAGAATATGATTTAGCACACTTAAAACTCATTTTTGATTTTTCTATTTATACTGTCTGGAGCTCGGTTCGATACGGCGTATCCAAGGGGTTGGATACGAAGTATTGGAGTTTCTTGGAGTAGGGACCACGCTTGATATCTTCCAGAATATTCACATACTATATCTTGAATACGGTGTATTAGACTTCTCTGGATACGGCGTATTGAACTTGTTTCCTTTGTGGTCTTTGGTGAGTGCAGGCACGGATACGCCGTATCTTCCTTGATGGATACGGCGTATTGGTTGTCAGAATAGTAATCTTCAAAATATTTTTGTTTAAGCTCCATAATGCGTGCCTTTTAGTCAATCTTCACCAAGTACTCCATAATTACTGCAATTCTCAAATATAAAGGATTAAGTAACAATTCTTTGTAATAATTATAAAAAATGGGTTAATTAAATGGGATAAATGATGCTATCAAATAGACGTTATTTGATGTCATCATAAGCCAAGCATTTAATTCACCAGAGAAAAACATGCTTAAAAGTGTCAACAAAAAGTTGGTGAATTCATAGGTTTATGTAAGAAAATTGTTGAAATCAAATGTTTGTAAAGCGTGAATGACCATTTCAATTCCTATAATAGTCACAAAAAAATGTAGGCATAAATATTGGACCGCACGATTTTTTAAGTATGTATTGCATGGTATACAATATTCGGAATAGTAAGTATTGCATGGTATACAATATTCAGAACAATAAGTATTGCATGGTATACAATATCCAGAACAGTAAGTATTGCATGGTATACAATATCTAGAACAGTAAGTATTGCATGGTATACAATATCCAAAACAGTAAGTATTTCATGATATACAATATCTAAAAGTAGTATAATTATTGCAAAGCTACTTGCGCCCATAAGTAAAAAGAAGCAGTGTATCTCACCCCGAGATTTGAAAATGAGTATGAAAACAAGTATATAATAAGTTTGTACACAAGTATGAAATCGATCATGAAATCGAGTTTGCAAATGCGCATATATTCTCACCTCAAAAGTTGTAAAGTATATGTAAAACAAGTAAAACGTAGGGCTATAAACTCACCTCAAGTAATGCCAAGATAATCTCAAATAAGTGTAGGCACAAAAAAACGATGCACGCAAAATGATGCAAAATACTCTATTTGCAACCTAAGTCAAAATAACACATATTTAAGCTAAATATGTAATTTACATGAATTATATGAAGTTTTGTCCCCTAGTGTGTGCTTGCGTTTTATTTAAATGATGAAAATATTTATTTTTGAAAAATGTCAATTTTTGTGAATACAGTCATCTTTAACGGGTTGTTATATGAGTCTGTGAATTACGTAACAAGATAATTTGGAAACTAGAACATAAGGTCTTTAAATAATCAGCTTGGGCCAACTCACTGTTTGGTCTTTAAGTGCATGTTCATGACCGGAAACATGTGTAAAAATGCACACGTCGACACCCAACTTTGAGCACATATTGTGGCTTCGTTAACGGGTCATTTTTAGTGATTTTTATTTCTAATTATCGTCAACATGGTGGTCTACGTTTAGCAATTTTTAGTTCGGATTATAACGCACTCTAGTGATTTTTCTTTATATGTTTCTAAAGCTCTAACATTTTATGCATGTTAAAACAAGCTAGAACAAGTTCAATCGGGACATTTTCACAAGACCATATCTTATTCGTTTCTTAACCATTTAAACCCATTCTTTTTCCTATACGTATCTTAACATATATTCTTTAATTTATTACACAAGACCCTACCCAGTAAGCACTTGGTCAACGGGTCAAAAGTTAGGCTCAAATTTTAGCCCAGTTCCGACATATTTACACAAAAAATCACTAGATTACGACGAAAAGGGTTTTGTCCCATGTCAAAATCATGACGTTTGACTCTAAAAGTTAAACGCTAAAATTTGGCATAGACACTTAACTTAGGTAATATTAGAACATATTGTGTCCAAAAATTTAACATGATGAGGTTTTGCTCATGTTACACAATGAGGGTTTCGACATCAGTAGGTTCAAAAAAAGAGTTTTGAAAAGGCTTTCTTTGCAAAGTAAAGCACACAAGCACACGACTAGGATGTTTAATAATAAAGATATACAAATCGTGAGGTGGTTTGAATGACTTACAATGTCGAGTGATGCTACACAAATACAATACGAAATCAAAAACCCTACTTTCTGATCACACCAAAACTTGTTTCTCAAAGATTGAAACAGAGAGTTATGGTTTAGTGTTTTCCTGGCTTACTCTTCTTGTGTGTGGTTGGTCTTGTGAGTGCGTCTGGTAGCAGGAAAACAAGGGTGAAGAGGAGCAAGTCTTTGTGTGTGATTTTCTTTTGTAAGTAAACGTGTGTGAGTTTGAGGTTACTTGAGCTTGTTTATGAAAGGTTAATATGGAATCAAGACATAAGGTATAATAAGATAATGCATTCACAAAGTCTAGGTTTTTGCAATACTTACAACCCTTAATGTGTGATTCGAATAGGGAAGACCAAGAACAACACAATGAAACCCTAGCTTCCAAGTGTTAACCCAAAAATCACTTCAAGCTTAACCCTACTTCCCTTAAGCTCGAATAAGCTATGATATGTTATTAAAGCTTTAAATTTATAATACTAGTTTTATCCGATTTCCAACTAACACACAAGTAAAGTATAAACCCTCGTTTATAGTATAGGTTTAGGGTAAGACCAGGTCGTTCCACGGGATTGGTAATTCTTAGAAAGGGTCGATTATATTACGAAAAGGTAAATCTTATAGACTGTCACTATCTAAATATTTCAAAGTACTTCAAGATATAAGATTATGTTGTTTGGGAGAACGAGAACAAAAATAGATAAACTTGGATAGATACTGGGTTCAAAAATGAAGGTATAATCGTTTAAAGAAACGGGTAGTTCGCTAAAATGATTTTCTATTTAATATAATCAAAAATCCTTTTGGCCTTTATTTTTTATTATAAAAATTCTTTAAGTTCAATTCAAGCTTAGAAATAATAAATATAATCTTCCTTAACCAAGTTCGTTAAACATATGGTTAAGCCTTAAACATTCTTATATTCGGATTAATAATCATTTTGTTAGCCAATCCTCACAAGGCTAAGATCTAGTTGTCATAGACAAACAACTTGGAAATCAGGCATATAGCCGGAGACTTTCGACCTGGCTTAGAATAGTTGGATCAAATGATTATTAAAGAATTCGGGTATAAAAACATCAAGTTTATATTAACAATTTCCAAAATTCATTAGTTCATCCAAGTTTAATCCATAATTCCCTCATGATTCCTAAACAAACATGTTAAACTACTACATATTCATAAATTCAAAACACATAACAAACATGATCAATTTAGAATTTATAATAACAAAGTATGGAAACGTGTTTAAACCAAACTTGATAGCAAAATATATTGATTCTTCAAGAGTTTCCTTCAAACAATAATTCCAACAACTCAGAAATTCAACTACAAACACTATAACTTCTTCTCAACACAACCTTCTAAGATCAAATGGTACTTTCCTCTACTAAAGCCTGGAATATGATAAAGAACAAGTTTTATTCTTCAACAATTCCCTAGAACACCTTACTAACTAATGAGAATGTTATAGTATTAGAGTGATGAATGGGATGCCTCTAACCTTGAATTCGTGCTACTTTCTAATTAGGATGGTGCATTGTTGCTAGAATTTGCGGGAGTTTAAGGTTGCACAAATAATTGCAATATTTATGATTTGAGTAAACTGAAGGAAAGTGTGCCGCACAAGGAAAATTGTGCACCGCACTTGTGTGTAATTAAATAGCATTTACTTCGTCTTAAAGTACTTCGCAGAAAGATACTTATGCGCCGCACTTTGGATTTAATCATTAACTCCTCTTTAATTTCTCTTCTAGATTCTTCATATAATGATCGTTAGTGTATTTAACGAGATTCTTTTGCACATTAAGTCCTTTTCTTCATTTTTGATCCTGGTATGAATATTACACAACAAACAAGCAAACTTTGCAATATTTCATGCGTTAACATATATATTTAATGTATTTCCGAGGGATATTTTATGTATATTTAGAGCGTTATTAAATCCCCCCATACTTAGCTTATTGCTTCCCCTCAAGCAATCAAAGCGAAAGTATTTCGTTTTATCAAAACAAATTAATGATTAGAAGCATAGATAACGCGACAAAGCAACTCATGAATATTTATAGATAAGTTTCTATTTCACACTCGCTCAATTTAGTAAAATGGATAGTAAACGAAAGTCACTCATACGCCCAGTCATAAAATGTTCAAATTACCATAGGCTTGTATAAAAAACTAAACTTCAATGATATGGCGTAAGCACCAAACATAAACATCAAAAGAGGTAATTTATTTAGTGATATTATTTATTATTTGTTGAAAAACGTTTGTAACAAAATCATAATTCACCTTATCCGTAATGCATCCAATTCATTCCTTCACGCCATTCTCTTTTTTTTAGATCACTTTAATCTTGGGGGAAACTTGCTTTCCCCCCATACTTAGGATAAGCACACTACTTCAAACGAACTTAGAAGTTTGCAACCTTCGCACTTCATTTAAACAGCAATACCAATATTTACTTTCTTCAATTCGTACAGATAAAATTTTAGATAATTTTATTAGAAATCTTTTTCAACAAAATTATTATTTACTTATATTTATATTTTTATCACCTCTTAATCAGTAAAATGTTTATAACACGCGAATATATTCTTACTGCAGTCTTATAAAGATTTCAAGCACAAGTTCTAGAATTAACAAATCACCGGCACACTCATACAATTTTAAATCGATATCAATACTCCAGAAAAGGCGACAAAACTACATATACACAGCCGTAATGACGGATGAGATATCTGCAATTGCTCACTCCTTAACTCGAGAAAGCTAAAGCTAAAAATCATCTTAGGTATCAAAGATAGATACCTAAATTCTTAAGATCTAAACCTCGTAATTTTTTCTGGGTGATATAAATATGCTAGTAATGTTATCAATCCAGAGTCAGATTGCTTAAATGTGATCAATAAAATGTTATTTTCAAAAATTTCTTTTAACTTTTCTTAAAAATTCTAACTTTTCCAGTTTATCCCCCCCCCCCCCCCACCAATCCTTAATATGAGCATTGTCCTCAACGTGAAAATATAGAGAAAGATAAAATGGGGAAGTAAAATAATACTTTTTAATTGTATTTGACATTTTGAATCTTTGGTTCACGTCGTTTCTGCTTCGCGTCTTTCTTTTTCTTTTTCTTCTTCCTGTTACAAATAAAAACATTTGCGCAAACAAATAATAATAATAATCCTAATTAATTATTAATAGAAAGTACGATAATATTGTTTTAATGCCAACAGAGGCATTTTACACACCATAATAATAATAATAATAATAATAATAATTGTTTTAAGGAAATTGTTTTTAAAACATAAGTGACCCAAAACATGCGGTCACACAACCAACTCGTGTCATCTCGACACTACTCATCATCATCCTGTTGCTCCTGCTGCTATTGTGGTGGCAGAGGTGGGTACTGCTGATAGTACTGGTCATACTGCGGCTGAGCATACCTATGTGGGTTGTAGGCTCCCTGCATTGGAACACTGTAAACCCCAGTCATGTGCTCAAACACTCCCTGGTACCTGTCCCAGTGATATGACTGCCTATACTCTATCCGCTCTATCACCTCTTGGCGTATCTCCATCCTACCCATCAATCATACAAATCCTACATAGACGCCCTCGGAGGTCTAGGAATACAAACTCTAGGTACACCCGGCTGTGGATCTTCGGGAATAAGCTTACCATCAAAATCAATCAAATCTTTAAGTGTAGTTATATCTAAATCCCTATAGTAAACTAGAGCAGTTAAGCTCCTCACCACATCCTTAATCAATACCCTGCATTTCCTAGCAAGCTTTGAAATAAACTTACCACAGCAAATTTGACTCTCTCTCTCTCTGAGTCCTAGCTCCTTTCCTCTTCATCCATCTTGCAATCACCCAAGCTACATTTGCATACCCATTTTGGTGTCTAGCATCAAACATACTTACGAGATACAAATCATTCTTTCGCACCTTATCATACCAGTCGTCCTTTGACACAAACCATAAGTGATCATTTTGTGGATCGCCCTCAAAATTGGTCTCCTGATAGTAGAAGTATGACTCCTAGACAAACCAAGGTTATCCTCTCGACTAATGCTTAACCAATAATATTGAGCATTAAAATTATCATCATTACGTAAACCTCCTTCAAAGTAAACATTAAAACCATCTTCCTCTAGCTCAACTACTTGATACAATCCCAACCTTCGAGAAAACTCCAACAAGGTTAAATTATGACCACGTCCACCAAGTCTAAACTTAATGATCTTCTTAGTTTGCAACTCATCATCAGCACACACTTCATCAAACTCATAGGTAGAATAAAATTCATGGTAAAGTTTGGCATAAATTGGCTCATTGATATTAAAAGCTCTAATCCAAGCCACTGAAGTAAATATCTCTTCATCCAATTCAGCTTCACGCACCCTAATTCTTAACATGTCATCAATTTCTCCATCATAATCCATTCGGTTTAGCACATCCCAGTTTACGATACAAGGCGAGTAAATGTGTTTGGGAAACAATTGGGCCAATCTAGTGTTGTACCTAGACTTTGCATCCTGTTACATCCTTCCCACAGCAAGAACTTGTAGTGAACTTATAGAAGCAATACCTCTTCCACGGTTTCATGTCTTAAGCGTTTGGATCATGATGATCAGGCCTCGTCATCATTTGTTCCCATAGTCCTAGGCATGATTAAAAACTTTATAGATTGATCTTTGAAAACTTTTTCTCTATTTTTGTTAGAACCCCGACGGTTTTGGTGAGTGTGTGTGAGTCTTTTTTTATATAAATGGTTAAAATCGTGTTTGGGAAGTTTTATCTAAGAAACCCGCTCAAAAGTGCTGTGCACTTCCCTGAAGTGCGGCGTACTTTCCCATATATATATATAGATAAAAATTTATGATCTTTAAACAATTATTTTTAAATCTAAATTCACAATATGAACAGTCTTTTTTAGATTAATACCATAACAAGCAGCATGCACAAATAAACTTCCTAATCTCCTAATTCAAAGGGTCAATTGTTTCATAAAACCCATGATTTAAGTTTTTCCCTAATCTAATATTATAAACCCTAAATGATAAGCAGATTTAAAACAAACTTGTAATTAACAATTAAGGGATGATATAAACATACCCTAGGCATAATTACAAACTTTGTAGATTGATCTTTGAAAACGTTTTCTCTGTTTTTGTTAGAACCCTGATGGTTTTGGTGAGTGTGTGCGAGTCTTTTTTTATAAATGGTTTAAATCGTGTTTGGGAAGTTTTATCTAAGAAACCCGCTCAAAAGTGCGGCGTACTTTCCCTTATATATATATATATATATATATATATATATATATATATTAATTTATATATTAAGCTACACAAAACTTGTGTTGCAATTTTCATAATCTCAACATAATTTTAGCTCATCATATTAACTTGATATTAATAATTATCATATATCGGATTAAATTCCGTACATCAAATGTAATCCATTATAGATTTATACAAATGATTTTATTCTTAGAACATAATATAAAAAAACAGGAGTATATAGTTACTCCTTTATTTCAACTTGTTTCACTTCCAGTTGGGTGACATCACTCAACTTGTGGTACTTTGATAATTTCTTGTCCGTTTTCTTTGTTGTGAATCCTTGCAAATAAATGTTCCCATATGGATCAGTCAATCTTATCTCGGTTCGCCATTGACCTGTTGCTTCTTCTTCTTTAGTATACGAGCCCTTATAATCAGGCTTTCAATTGACTTGCTTTAATGGCACTAGTAATGAGCCAAGGAAACTAATTGCCTTCTTCCAAACATTAATTTTTTGGAAAGGGTTAGTTATGGTTTGTATAGCCAATGATCACTCATCTGGATCATTACAGTTCAAGTATGGTGCAGGCTTTGGTCCATATATTGGTGCTCAAAACTTGTTTCTCTTTTTCTGGTATTCTTCCTCGTCATCACTATTACTTTCTGCGTTTCTCATAAAATCTGATCTTGCAGCACAGAAGGTTTGGTGTCAAAACCCATAAAAGGTTGAGAAAAGTCTCTCAGGAGTGTTGACTATGGCTCCAATTATACGAAGGAATCCATGACCAACAACTATTAGTGAATCACGGTCGAGTGGAATATCTAAGATTAGAAACTTGGCAACCAAGGTAGTCACTCCTACCTGACAGAGAACGTTTGGGAGTATACCCATAGCTTCTGCCTGAGTGTGATTTATCATCGTGATTCCTCTATCCACCTTTTTGATATCATATCTCCCTAATTGCACATATAATCGGAAAAGCATAGTATTTATATCTGACCTGGTATCTGCTAACGCATTTTCGTTAACCTGTCCCTCCAGTCTTATAGGAAATATGAAAGCTCCAGTATCTTCTTTTTCTTTTAATGCTTCTCCCTTAATTCTTTTTACTGCTTCCTCTTCTTCTTTTACAATCTTTCCATCTAATTCTACCTTGTCTTTCCAAACTTCATCGAGAATTTTCTTATATTTGTCATTATAGGCCGTAGTCTCGACTATTGGCCTTTCTTCTTCTAATAAAGCAAACTTTCGGCTCATTCTAATTGCTATTGCTTCTTTAGCTGCTTCTTATTAGGTTAAATGACCACCAGCTGATAAAGATGTTCCAATATCTTGATAGAAAAAGTTAAGGTTTTCTGTTGCCCGCTTCTTATTACGGCTACTCTTCCCCATTTTACATACGAATGGCGGAAGTCCTTCTTCACCTAACAGTGGTATATCATCAATGTTGAAATCAAGCAAATGGTCCCAATCATCATTGCTTTTTCCTTCTTCTTCTGTTTCTTCTAAGAATGGATCAACATCAGGGTATATAGTGACAATTCTAGCCCTGAAATCTGTAATTGCCTTGGTCATGCGTAAGAATGATCTATCGAAAATCACCACAGGTTTAACATCATCTTCTTCTGGGTTGATAATGAATTTTACAAAGTAGATCTTACCTCTGAGTGCAACAATTAGTTCCTTCTTAACTACTTTATTTCCTATTTTGACTTAATGCTCCAAGCATAGCTTTACTGCATACTCATTTGAGATCATATTCTCCTCTATTCTGATATTAATCTCACCATCATAAGCTTCTAGTCCATTAACAAAACAAGGAGCCATGAATCTATCACTAATTTCTTTAGTATCCATCAGATATAAAACAATAGCTTTTTTGCCTACTGTTAGCAGTGTCTTGAAATTCCGAAGAGTTCCAGTCTCCGGATCCTTCAACTTTATCACTCAAAATTACAACGATGTCCTCTCCTAAGCAAATTTTTCCAAGACTTGAATTTGGATCCATAACTCTTATAGAATAAGACAACATTAAAACAAACATTAGTGGGTTAGTTAAAACATATATCAATACCTTTTTACATTTACATATTATCAACAAACAGATAGCATTTTTAAGTTTAAGCAATTTTTGTTCAAAAACGAATAAACAAGCATTTTGTTTAGTTTCAGCCTTGAAAGTGTGGCGCACTTTATAAAAAGTGTGGCGTATTTTATGAGTTTTAAGTCTTTTAAAATTTTCAATTTCAGCATTTTTATGTTTATTATTTTATTATATCCTAAATATTTAATAAACATAGCAAATTTTAAGTTCTTAAGCATATTTATCATCAAATAAAGTTTTTTATTTCTTTTTAAGTTTTTATTTTGCATTCATCAAAGTCAAATAAGCAACACTCAGTAAATAAAAGATATACAAAGGCATTTAGAAATTTAAATAAGCAAACTATCAGATAATTCTTTTTGGTTTTTTTATTTTAATGTACGAATTATGAAAATACAAGATTTTGACTACTATGATCATAAGGAATAAATTCCACATTTTCAAAATAGTCAAACTACAGTTTAAGAGTTAGGGTTTTTGGTGTTTTGGTCTCTTTCTTTAAAAAATGGTTTCTCTTTGTAAAAGGGGCAAAGGTAAGTACGGCGTACTTATGATTTTTTGCAGAAAAACCAGCGCACAATGGTTATGTGCGGCGCACTTCCTGTAAAAATAGGTTCAATTTGCCAAAAAACTTGTAACATTTCGTATTTTCAAGGTCAATAATAAATCTCGACTTCAATTCTATATTTACTTTTGAGTAAACTTACGCGTTTTACCTTTTTACCCGATTTAGTGAATTTCTTGTTCCTAGCTAAACTTGAACCATGTTATGAATTTATATCCGTTTCGTACCCTTCGTAATTTAACTTTTCAGAAAAGTATCTCGAATGATGTAGAACTATTTTTATTCTAATCGTTTTTGCTTCATGGTTCCGCCTTAACTCTTGTTATATTTTACGTTTTTACCCATTAGCCTTTTGTATACTACCCTTAGCATTTTAAATTATCAGTGTCTACTTCCTTCCTTTGTCATTAAAACCTAAAGGACACTTGTTACATTCAATTTGCATGTTCCTAACACACACATCTACTCACTCTCTCATTCACTTCTTAGAAAACCATTAACTTGCTCTCCTCCCTCTCTTCTCCCTCCGCTTTGGTCGTTTAAGACATAAACACCACCCCATCTTCATCAAAAACTAGTTAAAACATCAAGAAACTTGAAGCTAAGATCATTTCCACAAACTCTAAGTGTCCTCTATCATTTTCACCAACCAACTCACCAATAAAGGACTCTAATAACACCACTTCCCAACTCAGTAGTACACTTTTTCTTATCAATAAATCCAAGTTTTATATGTATTTTCTTGGTGCAAGGTGACTTGTGTCAAAACTTGCACCCGAAACTCTCTTTTTGGTCATCTTGTACACTTTACAAGTACATGCATGAAAGTGGTTGTTAGATCTAAGTTACCACTGAGATTTTTAGACCAAAATAGTTTTAAGACATATATAAAATGATTTTGGGTGTTAGTGGAGTTATTTTTGCATGCAGGGTTAGTGGTTGGACTTGTTTTAGTCAAAAGTAATTTCAATCATCTCACTATTTTATTTTTATGTCATATTGATTGGGGTGTAAGTTGATGATAAATAAGTGTTTTGATATGGTTCAAAATTCTAAAATCAAGTTCTTTGATTCTAGTTTTCAGAAATGTAAGATTTGTAAAAATATGAGGTTGTTTGGTTAGTGATATTTGTAAAATAGTAAAAGGTGTCAAATCTGCCCAAAAATCTGCTTTCAACCCTTGTACTAAAATGACTAGAAATCATAAACTAGAACACATCTATACTTGAAACTGAGGTGGGAGATAGTTGTAAGGGTTATTTTGAGTCTCCAATTGGCCTAACTCAAATAACCTTGGTTAAGACCCTTTGATCATTAAAATTCTTTTATATGTCCAAATTTGATCATTTTTGGAGTCAGGTCAAATAGATTGGGTAAAAGTCTTTTATAAAATCTGTGAAAACTCTAAGAGACACCTAAGACACTGTATTTTGATATAATGGAAGTTTTTGACCAGTGGGAAAGTTTAACTTAGTAATTTGGTTGTCCGTTACGACTTAAAAATTAGGACAGTTTTGAGTTTTTGAGACAATAAGCAAAAAGTGTTATTTAACGATGAAACTAGTATTTTTGACTTAACAATATTTTTTGTCAAGTCCAAGCATATTGTTGGGAGTCTAATAAGTGTCACATTCTATTTATAGGTCAATTGTAGAGGCGCACGTTCGTTAGGTTCCTAAGTCTCCTTTATTTTAAGGTGGTGCTTAGAAGCGTTTGGTGCGAGATGTACTTGGTGTAACTTATGCATTTATTAATCTAACCTCATTACTTACTACTCGATTGCTTCTCGGTGAGTTCATAGCCTCGCTTTTAATCTTTTGCTTATTTTATGAAAACCTGCGAGGGAGATACATGCTTGTTTTACTAAGTAAACTTATTGATTTCTACTACATAAGCGTTACATAACTGTTTGTACTAAAAGCTTTTACTTGCTCATTATATGACTTCTAAAACATGTGCGATACATAGTTGTTTACTCATGAACTTACGAAAGCTTGATTTGCTACTATACGATTTGAAATCGTTGAATACCGATTTATGAAACTACAAGTTTTGAATATCTTACTTAGTTCAAATTGAACACAAGTGATTTTATGGTATGCTGGACCTGATAATGAAATTATCAGCATGAGTAGCTATTGCCAAAGTCCCTAATTTCTTGAACCGTTAATTACCTTTCAGGGTAAACGCTAGTACAAATATATAGATCTATTGGGCTTGACAACCTCGTTTGGGGTCTGAATCCATATTGAGAACACCCATGTCAAACGGATGTTTTGTATTGAGACAGTTTAGGTATAAGGCAATAATACCTAGTATCTAGGGCAAGTTTAGACATATATAAATATGTAGTGTTAATGTTTGGTGTCATAAGCTCAATGCGATAAAGATGAATTGATACATTGTATTCGTTGCAATGTCCCCTATTGAACTATACTTGTGTTCTAAATTGCTATTGCTCTTTATTATAAACTAATGGATTCACTGAATATTACTTGAATTATTGAATTACCGCTTGGATTTCAGAA
>BQNB010142394.1:5217-17143 GCA_026074375.1 Tanacetum coccineum | reverse complement strand
CTGGTTTGAATATGCCATTGTCACCTTGTGTGATTTGCATGTTTAATATAGACTTGAGATCTCCTAATTTATTTATCTTAAATTTATCATGCATATTCATCACACAAAATTTCACATGTAGATACAAATATAATATCATCTTCAAATATGTGAATGACTATTTGATGCTTGTTTCTTTTCTTTAGAAGTATTGATTTGTTTTTCTTTCCTAGCACGTAGTTTTGATCGATTAGGTATGATATAACACTATTATGCCATGATTCATTTTTAATCATAAGTCCATGCAAACCCTTATTCAATTTGAATACATAGTTAGGCTTTTGAAAATCGATAAAACCAGGTGGTTGTGTGACATATATCTCTTTTTCAGTGACTCGATTAAAAGCGCTTTTAACATCCATTTGTTGTAGTTTAAACATCCCACCGCAAGAATAAGTAAGTAGTATACGTAAAGACTCAAGTTGTGCAATTGGGGCAAATAAGGTGTTTATGGGTGACTTTTGTTGATTTGGCTCACAGGTTACTAACCTAGCGTGGTTTAAACTAACTATTCCACTTTCATCCAATGTATTTTCAAATGACCATTTTGATTCTAATATGGTATGATCCCTAAGTGGTGGAACTAATTCCCAAGCGTTGTTTCATGTAAGTTGATTTAGTTCATGATGCATGGCCATTGTCCATCATTTATCCTCAAGTGCTTCTTCTACGCTCTTAGGTTCTAGGGTTGATATGAAGGCAAAGAAATTATTTTGAATTTGTGACCTAAGTGTTTTTTTATTTATATCACCTATGACTCGATCTATTTGATGGTCACTTATTTCCTTTACTCTTTTTGACCTAGGATTTATTTCTTCTAGGTTGTCTATTGTTGGTTTGCTTACCTTAGAGGGTTGTGAATGATTTTCTTCTATCTTTTCATCTAGAGTCTTTGATATATTTTCATTAAAAGTTACATTGGATGATTCATTAATTTTCAAGGTTTCTTCATTAAATATTATGTATGCCTTTGAGGTCCGAGAGTATCCAAAAATATTTTGTTGTAAGATTTAGACTCGTGTGTGGCGATGGTTCCTATTTGACATCTACAACCTAAAACTCTAAAGTACCCTAAGGATAGCTTTCTACGCCTCATAATTTCATATAGTGTCTTATTTACGGTCTTTCTAATATGCGTCCTTTTCCAAATGTAGATTACGATATTAAAGACGTAACACCAAAAATTTTGTGGAATGGATTGCTCGCTTATCATTGCGCTACACATCTCTTGCAATGTATGGTTTATTCTTTCAACAATCTCATTAATTTGAGTGGTACGAGGAGCCAAGAAGTTATAAGAGATTCCATGGTAATCACAAAAGTCCCCAAATTGCACATTATTTGAAAATTCACTACCATGATTTGCTCGGACCGACACAATTAAACAATCAAGTAGGTTTTGCATAATTTTTCTTAAGATTTTGAATTTTTTAAAGCTTCATTTTTAGATTTTAAAAATTATGTCCAGGTGTATCTCGAGTAGTCATCAATCATAATAAAAGCGTAAGAGTTTCCTCCTTGACTTTGAGTAGTTGATGGACCAAGCAAGTCAATGTAAACAATATCTAAAATTCTTCTACTTAACACTTTGTTTTTAGATTTATGGTTAGCATACACTTGAGTTTTTGTTTTGAATCTGTCGCAAGAATGATTACCAAATTCTATCAAAGGCAGTTTTCTTACAAGGCCTTTTGAAACAAGGTTTTAGATTACCCATAGGTCTATATGTCCTAGTGTACGATGAATGATCTATTATGGATGCAAAACAAAAGATGTTCTTAGTGATGATCATGTTGCAAGCATTAGCTAAACTATTGTTATCAATCTAATACGTTGTTCTACCAAAACTTAAAGGAGACTTACCATCATTGATGTTGTTATAATGGTATGTATGAGGTTTAATCACTATGCTTGATTAAAGTGCAACCTTATTATTTGTCATATAGACATTCCAAGGATCTACTTGAGAACGATGATTCCGATGTGCCTATAAAACAAACATGAAACTCAAACTCTCGGTCCCTATTGTCTTTTAGGTCTATTAAGGTTAGCATAAAACATTTCCAAGTTATACATTCTTGGATCTTGAAGCAAGATACTTATTCTCTCTAGACCGAACTTTGAGAGCATTGGTAGAGAAATGTTTTGATAATGAGGCTCATTCTACGATGAAAATGTGTTTCATGAAAGTTTTGGTTTGGGTAAGAGTTGTCTCTCTTATAAAAGGGATTATGAGCTTGATCATGATGTGGTTTGTAATGACAGTGATTTCGTCTTTGAGATAGTGGTCAAAGTTTTCGAAAGGGGACTCTTTTATTATAAAAAGTCTTAGGTTTTGATTTGTTGAATGAGTTTGACGCATTTTTGTAAAATTGGGTTGTAAAATTTTTTCATGCTCTCTTTACTTAGAATAGGAATTTTAAGGCCATAAGAGTTGTCACCATTTGTTTGAGGAACTACAAGCTTAGAGTGATAATTAATCAAGTTATATTTATCAAGTGGTGCTGTCTGACTTGATATGTCATCCAAAGCATTATATTCTTTTTGAATTTTGCAAAATTAATAGTTTTGTTTTGAAGCTTAGACATATCATTTTTCAAAGAGGTTACCGCATGTATAAGTTTCTCACAACTCAAGCAAGGTTCAATTAACTCTTTGATTTTGATATCCTTAGTTTCTTTATTTTTAATCTCAAGTTCATTTACTTTATAGGTGAGTTTATTTGTTTCTTCTTGTAAAATTCGTTTTTCCTTTAATAAAGCTTTAATTCTTTTTATAAAATCCTCGTTTAACTCTAGTCCTCTAGGTTTTCTATGCTTAAAGCTTTATTTGACATGAGAGATTTGGATGTACCTTTTGAGATCCGACTGCCATGAGACATGCTTCTTCATGATCATCTTCATTGCTCTCGTTCCAGGAGTCTTCAGTAGTGATCTTTGGATCTTATTTATGGTGATGTTCATGATTGGTTGTATATCTTCCTAAAGACTTACAGTTCTCTTGAGCCATATAGCTTTACTCAACCTTTTCAAAAACCGGAGTAAGGATTTTGAAATTTTGAAAAGGAAATTTTTAACTTAAAGCGACTTCTCGGAAAGGCTTTAATGCTTTGAAAATTTGAGTAAACCGCTCTGATATCAATTATAGAACCGTAGAGGGGGGTAAATATGATTTTCTTGACTTATTTAAAGTTTATAAAACTTCAAGTCTCAAAAGAGCTGAGTGATACACAAATCTACAGTTGATAGAGAGAGAGAGAGACCATGATGTATACTGGTTCGGGAAGGGGGTTTAAAGAGAGAAGAATTATGGGAAAGGGGTATTTTAGGTATTGCTTAAAGTATAACTACCTTAGTTGGGATCTAAAAACTAGGGTTTTGAAAAAGCTAGTCATGGTAACAAAGAGAATATTCTTGGAATATCTTTGCTTAGAGAGATAAGGGGGAAGAATTTGAAATTTAATTTAAATTAAATTAGCACATGTTGGATAAGAAAGATTAGGTATGTGAATGAAGTTTTAGCATGGATGTGAAAGAGGGGTGCCTCATTAAATCTTGTTTTAAATATATGGTGAGGATATAAAGAATAGAGGTAAGTTAGATTAGTAAAGTGGCAAGATCAATGGTAGAAAGAGAGGTGTGTTTGTTGTGCGAGTAAGAAGTGTATGTTTTTTAGAGGAAGTGTGTTTGTTTGAGACAAGAGTTCAATCCATCGGAAGAATGAGGCATATTGGATTGATGAGGTGGCTTGATCAAGGGTAGAAGAGAAAGTGTGTTTTTTAAAATCAATCCAAGGGTGGAGAGAAAAGAATGTGGGAACTTGGATTGATGAAGTTGTTTGATCAAGGGTGAGGATGAAGAAGTGTGTGTGTGTGTGGGTGGTGTGTGAATCCAAATGTTGTGAAGAAAGAAGGTGATAGTGAATGAGTGGTAGAGAATGTTTTGATAATATATGGAGGATTCATTATTTAGAATGTAGGGAACAAAAAGTACAAAAAGTACAAGGATAATACATTGTGTAAAGGAATGTGAGTTGGCATATTAAGGATGAGAGTTGGGGATTATTTGGTGAAGGCTTGTGTGAGTGAAGGTTTGAAGATGAAGATGAAGGAGATGAAGATAAGGATGAAATCAAAGGTTTGATTTGGGTTTATAATCTAATGTATAAGAAGAAAAGGTGAGGCTATGTGATTATAGATTGTTTAGGAGAGGAGTTTGGAGTGTGTGTAGAAGAGATGAAAACCATATATTGGGATATGAAGGGTGAAAACAAAATGATTAGTATGATGAGTTGTAGGATTGTGTAGAAGGAAAAGTGTGGATTGTACTATGTGAGAAATACATGTTAGTTTGTAAAAAACATTTATAGGTAAGAGGATGAGAAATCTCAAGTATAATTGATTCTTCAAATACGACAAACTTATTTAGTCTTTAGACTTTAATCCATGATAATCTGTTAGGCTTAAAATATGTTTTCTTTCGACTAAAAGGGAATTACATTAAGTAGTGTGGTTATGAACTCGGACTATAAATATGTTTTTTTCTTGACTAGACAATAAATGTGTTGATTAGTCAATAAATGTGTGATAGTCAACATTATGATTGTTAGGAAACCAACACAAGGAATTAAATGTGTTGACTACGACAATAAATGTGTTGACTAGTCAACATTATGATAGTTAGGAAACCGACACTAAGACATTAATTACCCCCTCCTATACTTCATAGGAGGGGAGAGATTTCATTTGTAAACATTTACATAAGGTGTGTGTGGTGTGTTTCTTCTCTCTCCTATCACACACACATCTTTCCCTTTTTTTTCTCTCTTCATCAAATTAATATTGGCTACTTTATTTGTTTCATCCTCCCCAACCTCCGGATCTTGTTTTTCCTAGTGTTTCTTATGGTTAACAATTGGCATCAGAGCACAGGAGCGATTCGTGTGTGTGGTTTGCTGATTTGGTAGTATCATCAAGACAAATCAAAATATAAACACCAAAGCAAACACAACACTTATTGCTAAAACGATCCTTATAAGATTCACTAAAACGACAAACGGCTAGAGATTCGGATTACGATGACAAGTGTTCACGAAGTTGATTTGGTATCCCTTATTTGAGATTGAAGTTGGATTTCACGAAGGCGTCTACTTATTTCATCATCGAGACTTTCTTCTATTTTCTATCGATTAATGACTTGCTTGAACGTATACAGCAGATGATTAAGACTTGAATTATCTAGTTACCAGCAGTCAGGGGTGGTTGGTTGCAGACCTGGTTAACTATCACTTAAAGGAGTTACGTTGTAGTACTCAGTGTCACACGCAGAAGTCGATGTGGATATTTTCAAGAGGTGTTGTACTTCTTATACTTATGCGGTAGGGTATAGAGTACGTATAGATTTAATCTTGCATCGTTCTTTAATCACAACAGTGCAAGCTTAAGTAACAAATTTGGGGGATTTCACTTCATTTTCAAGTTTGGAATATCGGGTTTACTTCACCAAGTGATAACTACAATAGCCGACAGAATACGAGGTTGGTAAGTTAGCCAGAGAGTTTAAAGGTTGAGATGTAATCAGCACTTCTCACGGGTATTTTTATGCTATTCGAAGACAAAGATACTTCACAGTCTAAGCAAAATCTTCAAAGTTCTTCGATGACATTCATTCACAAGACCTTGATTATACCAAGTGTTCTTCAACTAACTCAAATAGCCATTTGATAGAACATTTATGAAGTATTAAAAGCGTTTTGCTTATCCAATAAAGTAAATAGAGAAAAGAATTATTTGAAGGGGTATTTTAAGGATATCTCAAAATAGTAACTAGCTTAGTTGGGATCCAATTAAAGGTTTTAAGAGCTTGTTAGAGTACAAGAGAACATTCTAGGAATATTCTTTGCTTGGAGAGAAAGGGGGAAAGATTTGAAATTTGAATTTCAAAATCTTTAAGCATATGTTGGATAAGAATGTATGAGGTGTGTATGAGTTGTCATGATTTAACATGATTTGATAGAAGGGAGCCTCTTGATCTTATTTGAAATGGAGGGTGAAAGTGTACGGAAGAGAGGTAAGTAGGATAGTTGATATGGCAAGATCAAGGGTGATAAGAAGGTTATGTTTGTTATGTGAGTAAGAAGAGAATGTTTGTGAGAGAAGTTTTGTTTGTTTGAGATAAGAGATCAATCCAATGGTTGAGAAGAGAATGAAGAAGTTTAGATTGATGAGGTGGTTTGATCAAGGGTAGAATTGAAAGTGTGTTTGTTGTGTTTGTTTGAGTTTCAATCCAAGGGTTGAGAAGAGAAGAGTGTGGGTACTTGGATTGATGACATGGATTGATAAAGTGTGAAGATGAGGAAGTATGTGTGTGTGAAAATTAAATTCATTGGAGAAGAAGGTAAATAGTAAATATTTGATGGAGAATGTTTTGAAAAGATATGGGATATATTGTTTGGAATGTAGGGAGCATAAAAGTAACACAAGTATAAGGATAGTACATTGTGTAAGAGAATATAAGTTAGCATTTTAAGGATAAGGTTTGGGGATTATTTGGTGAAGGTTTATGTGTATGAAGGTTTGAAGATGAAGGATGAAGAAGATGAAATCAAAGGATTGATTTGGGTTAATAATCACATTGCTAATAAGAGAGGAAAGATTGGGCATATATGATTTTGGGATTATTTAGGAAGAAGATGTTTGGAGTGTGTGTGGAAGAGATGAGATCATTTATTGGGTAATAAGGGTGAACAAATGATTAGGAAGAATGGGTTGTATAGGAGTAGTGTGGACTTGTACATTTGAGGAATACATGTTAGTTTGTAAAACATTTGTATTGGTAAGGAAGTGAGAAAAGTCAACGTATAATTGACTTCCAAATACCACAAACTCAATTAGTCATTTAGACTTTAATCTATGATAATCAACAATGGATTTGATAACTAATCATCTTGATGCAAACAAGCTAAGTGATTTACATCTTAAGTAAAGCATATCCCATAATAGGAAAGGATGCGTTTACGCAAAGTGACCTTTGACTCAGTTTGACCAATAAGGGAGTAAAACCCGTTACGTGATTAGGAACAACATAAATCCTTATTAAGGTCAAATAAAATACTTTTGCTTGTTCGTATGTTGGAAACATTATCATACTAGGTTTAAAAAGAAGTCTCGGCCTTGGCTAGAGGTGTTTGATAAAGGATTTGAGTTTGCACTTTCTAGAAAAATGGCAGGATTTGTTCTTGCTCCTCTCTAAGTCTAAACCTCATTTGGAGTGTTCTCAAATGCTCAAATATCATGTACATACCTTTATTGAAGTTTTCACATGTGTCGGGTAAGAGAAAAGTCGACAATTGTTAAATCTGCAAAACAGACTTCGTTTGTGGCGCGTTAGCCACGCGCTGACGCGTGCCCAGCACGCCGGACAGTGAAATCCAGTTTTTTGGATTTAGGATACCGTTTGTGATTTTACGTTTTCCGAACGTTTATTTGTCATTGTTAAAACATAAAGGAGATCTTAGTCAATGTTGCACCGACATATACGTTGAAAAGTTAATATCGTGTTGTTTTAAACTTGTTCTTATTATATCTTACATATTTGTTTAAAACATCATTTTGTTGCCATGGAATGTGATTAGTTTAACTTAATAAACCTTATATCACATTCAAGGGGACCAACAGGTCGAAATTTTGTTGTTTTTTATTTACCGAGAAAAATTTATCTCGATTTATGATATCCTCCTTGCTTTGATGTTAGTTTGTCCATTTTACAAGGTTGTAAAAATCTCTAAACGGTATCTCGGCGATCAACCACCTTCAAGCGATAAATCGGTCTTGGCGGCGATTTATCAGTTTCTCGGCAGAGACCCTAAATTATAAAGGAATTAATTTTACAAAAATAATTATTAGTAATATTTTAACAAAATAATTCAATAACCACAAAAACTTGTTTACAACTTTCATTTAAAACTTTTTTACGGCGTTCAAGTATAAAACTTTCATTTAAAACATGTTTTTAATCATGGCCTAAGGTATAACAAACATAATTAAGAGTTGCACTACTTATCAATTTCTTAGAAGTGTGGTCAGATATGATATATTGATATGTAATAGTGTACCCCCAATTTATAACAATTAACAAACATAATTAATCAATGCCATATAAAACTAATTAATTAAAGATTTAAATCAGAAATATCTGGTAGACTGGTGATGTCGCCGGAGGTAGAGTCACCGGCGGTGGAGGTGGGGTCGTATGAGGTAATCAAAGACCCGATCCCTCTTTTTCTAGTAAGAATTATTGAATGTGCTATCCCAAAAATTAGACCCGGCCCTAATATAAAACCCTAAAAACACCTTTTTTAAGTCAAACAAATAGTTTGACCGATATTGGCCGATTTTGACCAATATTGGCCGATTTTGACCGGTATTGACCAAAACTGATATTTACGACCGATTAGTGAAATATCGTATCGGTGCACCGCCGATAATCGATGTATCACCGATATATCGGCTGCTAAGACCGATATTTACAACACTGCCATTTTATATTTTGTGCGTATTCTAAATTTAAAACGAAGTAAGTTCTTCGGGAGATAATGTTGTTGAGGCAAATTAACTGGCATAATGTTGTTGAGGCGTTAAAGTTATCAGGGGACGAGTAAGTTCTTCTCAATATTATTATGTCTTTATTATACTTTCTGTTATCGTGCTGATATTTTTAGTTGATATTGAATATAAGTGATAAATTATTTGTCCATCTGTTTAATCCTGTTTATGTTTGTCTGAAAAGGGTTTGGTATTGGCAGCCCTTGGTTTTAATAGAGCCCTTCTTGTAAAATTTGTTGGTCGAATAGATAAAACAAAATTAATGTTTGTTGCCATTTTAATCGTCCGGGTTTTTTAATTGCAGTAGATTTGTGCCTTACAAATTAGAGTTTGTTGATTCCACCAACTCGGGTTTTCATCTGATGTGTCATTTCAAACTTCATGAGAACTATTTTTGGGTAACGTTGCTAGCCCAAGTCTTACTTTCGATGGTTCACAAACTTATGTGTGGAAAACACTTGAGGTGTGTTATTTGACGTACTTAACCTTTTCACGTCTTCCATAAGTTGCAGTAGTCATCTAACATGGCTGAACTTCCACATCAAGTATGTTTGTAAAAAAACTCGACAACCTTTTTCTTAATCTTGAAGTTTTACCCATTCTCCATTTTTTGATACTTTGAGGATCCAGATTAGACTCGTTTACAGCAACGACGAGCGGGTTTTCTCTTCACAAGGGGACCACATGACATTTTCAACTACTCTTTTAGATTTGGGAGGTGATTTGAATAAAGCAATATTGTAGATTTATCTAAACAAAGAAAGTCGTTATTTTCTTCTGCACTGACACTGCCTTTAGTTCTTTATAATACATGTATGATCATAATTTTTAGGCTTTTCATCAATATATCTATGTTTATAATATCAAATGGTAAACCATGGATTGTGAGATCTTACATTCCATTATTTACCAGCTAATATTCTAAACACATATAGGTTGTTCAATAATAGCGTCACATCTTTTAGTGGTTAGCATCTGAGTTTCGTTTGTTTTCCTTGCCGGAGTTTTATGTGTTGTGATTATATGTACCGAATGTTATAAATTTAAATGAAATGCCAAATAGTGTGTTCTTCATTATGTTTATGATACTTATGATTTGAAAAACTTAGCGGGTAAGTTGAGAAACAGATTCAGGATAAAGTGTCACACTTAAAAATGCTCTGTAGTAACGCGTGACCGCTATATGACTCGTTACTTTCAATAACCATACATATACATAGCATGAATACAAGAGTTAGTGGGATTGGATCTTGAGATAAACTAAATGTGTATTGCAGTTCAACAACAATAAATCCTAATTATTAAATATACAACTAGTTTACATAATTAAACGAGTGCACAAACAAATTTAGCCAACAATCGTAATGAAATAAATATTTTAACTTTCATTAATAGTAGAATTCAGTGAATACAAATGAGTGAATGACTGAATGTAAAACTATATAATGTAAATATATTTTTTCAGGACTGAAGAATTCTTGCAACACGAATATAAGATAGCGAAATGATACGTCTCGTGAGACTTCAATATTCTCTAAATATTTCATGGATAAAAATTACTTTAGGGTTTTGAGATTGTGTTGTATTTATAAATAAAGAGTTAGGATTTTGAGACGGGTCCTCGTTTTCACACCATACTATAGAGCAATAAATCTATAAATAATACATCAATAACCCTATTTCAATGGTTGTTAGAGTGCACGGTGCAGAATGCATGGTGCAATGCCTGGATCACACGCCATAAGGCTTTTTTCCCCTATAGTGGCGCAAACAACACTACCTCACTTGCCATATCGGCGTTATCCGGCACCAACCATGCCCTTAACGAGGTAACGCCATTTTTTTTAGTAAGTTAGGTATTTTGGTGGTGTGTTAAGGACTCACATATCCTAAAAGAGTGTATTTTTAGTTATAGCGGTGTTATAGAGTGAGTGTTGATATCATGATATGACAACTTTATAACATATTACTTCTATTATACATTTATGGATCAAGTCAACACAAGTATATTATAAAAAATTCATTATAATAATCACTTATTCATTAATATAGTCACTTCCTATTTTTAACAAAAACCCCTCTCAAAGTTAAGTCACTTTTCATTTTTAGTTCAAAACATTTTAGTAATATTTTATTTTTATTAAAGCCCCCCGAAAAGTTAAATTACTTTTCACTTTTAGTCCAACACTTTATTTCCATTTTTAACAAAACCCCCCACAAAGTTAAAGCCACTTTTCACTTTTAGTCCAAAACACTTTAGTAATATTTCATATTTAATAAAGTCCCTCTCAAAGTTAACTCACTTTTTCGATTCACTTCTGAATTTTCACTTTTATTCTAAAACACTTAAAAGTTAAACCCCCACCCCCACCCCCTAAACATAAATCCAGATTTTTAAGATGTCAGTTTTATTTAAAGCGTGCACAATACATTTTATTATTCTTAAACCTTTATAATAAAAAACGTTTTATACAAAACACGCAACAGCGAAACGCGGGTAACCAAATCTTGTTAGTAACATATTAGGGTGCAACTGCACCTATCTCTATTACAGTGACTTACTAATAAAGTGTGTAACTAAATGTCACACAAATATGAGTTTGTTAGAACCGAATCCTTACATTGATAAGCCAAACATATAATCACATGCTACCAATAAGTAATGGTATGATTATAAGTATAACTACTATTTATATGATTCTTATCATATGATATGACAGAAACATATGATTATCACCATCATTTATGTGAGCATAGCTCTGTTTCCTTTTCCTCACTTTCGTATCCAAAATTTTGAGGCATCTCAGTTACACTATCTTTATTTTGGTATATTTTGATGTATATTGTTAATTACGAGGCTCTACTGATCAAGAATACATAATGAAACAATACATCATTCCACAAAAAGGTGTAGATTGGCGGGAACACCCTGATCCCGAGTGCCTTTTGGCACCAGCCATTGTCCACCCCACAAGGAATAGCTCCGGCAACTCTCCTAGCCCAGAGGAGAACCAACTGAAGATGGTTTGTGGCATAAATGTTTTGAGATAGCTAATATTGTCGCTCTAAAAAAAAGTTGGTGGAACCATGAAAGTACAACTTATACAGCAAAAATTTCAAGAAACACCAACATAATGTCTTTTAGATGATACTGTTTCGTTCCAAACAGTATATAAATTTTCATTTTTGTGGATCATCAAATCTTCTTATGCATGATTGTTGCAGTAAATTGTTGGGATTTTATAACTAGTAAACCATATTTACTACGAGTACACAGCGGATATG
>BQNB010142393.1:0-14966 GCA_026074375.1 Tanacetum coccineum | reverse complement strand
AGATTTAGGTTTGTAGGGTTTCTTCTTGCTTTTGCCCATTGCACAAGCAGAACACAAATGTTCCTTTTCAAATTTTAGCTTAGGGAGACCCCGAACAAGACCGTGTCTAGCTAGATGTTTGATTGCACCAAAGTTCAGATAAGACAGACATCGATGCCATAGTTAGGACTTAGTCTTTGAGGCCTTTGACAAGAGACATATATGAGAGGACGCCATCATATCTCCAAGAGACAGAGTATACAGATTGTTGCCTCGAGATCTAGTCAATAGATCAACACCTTCTAGATTACGAATGAAGTAGGTGTGTTGAGGAAGAGCATCTTCAAGGTTCGAATTACAGAATTGCCCAACGGAGAATAAGTTGTATCCAAGTCCTTCTATGTAGTAAACCCTTGATATCATAACATTCCTAATCTAATAATCACCATATCCCAATATCTTTGTCACATGATCATTTCCAAATTTGACTGTACCCAAAAATTTATTGACGAAATTGGTGAGCTGAGAGCGATCTCCAGTCATATGCTTAGAGCAGCCGGAGTCCAAATACTAGAGAACAATTTGGACGACCTGCATTCATCAAGACAGGAAGATGGAACATTGGAAACTATGGATCCTTAAGATTTACTGGGTTCCTTTTTGTTAGCAGATACAGATTTAAGAACCTTAGATTTGCTAATAGGAACATTAGCTTTAGATTTCCTAGGTTTCCTTGAGTAAACCAATGTTACGACAGGCTTAGGTGTCTCATTTTCTAGATCAGTTGGTTTCCTAAGGGGCACTTCAGTAGTTGTGAACCCTAGTTAAAGGGCACGCAATTTCCTACTATAGTGAAGGTCCGACCAGTAGGTCTCCAGATGTATCCAATATTTGTAAACACCTTTCCTGTTAGTTTCCAAACTTTTCTCTTTAAACTTTTCTTAACAGATTTAGATTTTACACGAGCATTCACATTATTGATAAAATCAAGAACACACAAATCATGATTATCAGAAAGCATGCAACCATTACACTTAACACATTTAAGTTCAGAATTCGCATTAAGCTTGGAATGCTGCACAGTTGCAGTTCCTTTAGGTTCAACCACACTATTCTTATTTTTCAAACTAGATTTAACTTTCCTAGGGTGGGCTTCTACTTTATTCTTCAGAGTACTACTTGGTGTTTGCTGAATCTTATCTTTCTTTGTATTGCCTGAAGGCTGTGATCCGCTAGCACTAGTAGACGGTTTTATTCCTGTAGAAGACAACATAGGTTTGTTAGAAACTAAGTTCGATGAAGAAGAGGTTTTTGTGTTTGTGTTTCCTGAGGATGTGATGGGTTCAGTGAATCTAACTCTTTTGTCCTTGTTCTTTGGGGTCACAGCCACTAATTTTTCACCAGAATTGTTGATACTAGGGCAGGTTTTACTGATGTTTGTAAGCAACTCCTGAATTAGTTTAGTATACCTAAAGGCAGATTCTAAGGATTGATCATAGCTGATTTTTTGATTTAACATGTTCTAATAGATCCTAAGACGTAGCTTTTTCGGTGTGCTTAATATAGTCAGAGTGAGCTGTCTGTTTATTCAACAATTTAGGGGTTATTGATTCCACATCAATTTTAAGCATTTCTAGATCACTAGGGTGTTTTATAACGTCGTTATCAACTAGAGCTTTTCCTTTAAGTTTCCTTTAATCATCCTTGAGAGTTGTAATTACCAAAACTTTTTCTTAAAGACTAGCATTTAAATTAGAAATTTCCACAGACTTTAGATTGACTTGATTAATTAAATCATCACATTGTTTCTTTTGTTCGATTGCGTGGTTGGTTTAATCGATGTCAAAAGTTGCCTTACTAGGTCTGTTTCAAATGCTCATTCTCAGCAATAAGCTTTGTCACCCTATGATCCAATTCAAATTTATAGTTCAAATCTCTTCTAATCTTTTTTAAACATCTATCCTCATTCTGTTTTCCACTTAGAGATTTAATTCTCTCTTTCAACTTCTTTATAACCGTGTCTTTCTCTTGGGACTGAGCTTTCAATTCATTTAATTCAAACAATTGATCAAAACTTGGAGCACTATGATTTGAAACAGGATTGTCCCTTTGAAAAATTTCCTGATTAAGTTGAGAATCAACTTCTAAAGAGATGCAATGTTTTTCAAGAGTGGTGAAACTTTTAAACAGTTTATCATAAATCTCTTTTTCAATGAAATCCGTTTGAAGCTCAGTCTCAAGTTTGAGACACTTTTCACATTCATGCACATTTACAAAAGCAATATCCACAGAAGAATTCAGAATTACATTCACAATATCTTTGTTAATGACTTGTTCCAAGAGTCATTCGTTTTCGTTCAAAACTTGATTCATTTTAACTTCAAATGTTTTTGACTCTAAACGATGTTGTTCCATAGCCTGTTCCATTTGATGAAAGACATTTTGGACTTCATAAAAAGACATTTTGGACTTCAGAAAGTTCATCAACCAAATATTGATTGAATGTGTTAAATAAGTCCTTCAGAGCTTTTACAAATGGAATTATTTCATCCCTAAAACAAGCTTTTGTATGTTCAAACCCCCACGAACCCTCAGTGATAGCTGTGGGTGTGGTTCTTTCTTTGACTACCACATCAAAACCAGCAAGATGGTGTTTAAGTTTCTTCAAACTCGTATTTTTGTGTAGTATTAACTTTCTTTTCTAACATTATAGGATCCTTTTGTTTTAAAAGCATTTTTGAACGACTCTCTTCAGCAAGCATTAATTCTGTGACTAAAAGGCTTGTTCAGCAGATAATTCAGTTTGTGGAGCAAATCATTTTGGAAAATCTAGATAAAGTTGATTAAGAGCATTATAATCTATTAGTGTTGTATCAACACGTTTATTCTTTTCTAACATCATATTATCCTTATGTTTTAAAAGCATTTTTGAACGACTCTCTTCAGCAAGTGTTAATGTCTCTTCAGAGTCGGGTTCACAAATAGGATGTTTTTACAATATTATCCACCAACATATAAACTGCGGTATCCAAACTGCATGAGCTTCTTTTGATAGAAAGGATTTTTGAAAGACATAGAGCCTGTCTAGTCGTATTATCATAGAAAAACTAAGGTTCCGTCAACATGTGAACAGTTTGTGCAGATTGATCTCTTTTAAAAACGATATTATCTAGGTGTTTGATCCGTTTTTCTAATGCTATTTCCCTATCAAGATTTCTAGATTCTTCTTTCTTAAAATCATTTTTGAGAAGAGTAACCGTTTGTAACAAAGATTCCTTTTCTTTTAAATGTTCTGAAAGAGCTTGTTTAAGATGATCAATCTCTACAGACTGTGCACTTGAATCTGAAACATTATCTTTACTCCTTAAATCAACATTTTGTCCTTCTTTCAAAACCTTAACTTGTTCCTTATATGGTTCAAGCTCCTAGTAGTTGAGTTTCATTGATAGTCTTATTTTCCAGTATTGGTCTTGGTGCAATTAGCTACTTGGGTTTTGAGTTGTTCAATCACAGATAATATCAAATCATCTTGTTGTGCATGAGAATTAGAATTTTGAACAGCTGCCTGTTGTGATTCAATCAGATACTGAGAATAAGGAATGATATTGCTATCGCTGGTTAATTTCAGTCTCTGAATGGTTTACAACAATTTGAAGTTCAGAAGACGGTATAGCCTGCACACTGATTTAGGCAGTTCATTATTACTTTATCATGAGTGTGTACCTCAGAAAGAGTATTTGTACCATTGTGAGATAAATTTGCCATGAGAGCAACTTTAGCAGTGTTAAGTTCATCACAATCAGAGTCATATGCATCCAAATCATCAGCTTGATAAGAAGCATTGTGAGGTAATGACAGTCTGGTGGTTTGACTTTTGGAATTCTTGGATTGCCAAAAATGCAGTTCCTCCTCATGTAAATTTGCACTTGCTTGGAGCTTGTAACCAACACACTTTATCCTTAAACCTATTGAATTCATCCCGTTTCCTCTTTGGTTTGGTACACTGTTTGGACATGTAGCCTTCTCCTTTGCAGTTGTAGCAAATAACCGTCCTTTGTTTTCTAGAATTGCTTCCACATGCTCCTAGAGTGTAAGTCCTTGAAGTACCCGTAGCAAAGAAGGTTTGTCTCCTGAATTGGTTTGTTTTGTAATGTTACTCTTTTTCCCCATTATTAATGGTAGCTTGTTACCTAGGGTTAGACAAGTTTCTCAGCTGATTGTTGGTAGTGGGATAACGGGAGGTGACAACAGCAATAAAAACGACATTTTGTGCTTGATGGCATCAATGAGATCATCACCTTTCTGGAACACTAGAACAATTAGACCGGAGTCTTGTTGTGAAAATTTAGATTGTTGGTTAATTTGATGGAGGATAATTTCCAATTGGGGATGGATGATGATGGTGAATAAAAACGTTTTGGTGAATTGATGATTGAATAATCATTGGCTGGATAAGGTATGAAAGTTTGTGTTATGATTGATGAGTTGAGTATTGTTGAGACTGATAAGGTGAACCATACTGTGGAGACGGATAAGATGAAACTAGTGGTTGAAGCTGAGTGTTTTGGTAAGTGTGTTGATGAGTTTGATAAGGAGACTGTTATTTGGTGAGATGCAACTAAAGCAAGGAGGATTGAATTCGTTCATGTATCAACGAACTTCATTTGCATGTCGTTCATGTTGTTCCAGTAAGCATGAGTGGTTTCAACATTGGGTAGTATGCAGATTCTTTGGACCATTTCACATTCAGTAACGAATTTGCTCATTCTCAGGAAGAGGTGTTTAGAACTTTGGTATTAACTTTAAAATTGCTTACGTTAGTGGCATCTTGTAGATGTTCATATCATTGAGTCAGCCTTGAGGGAATCTCAAGTTAGTCCTCAGTGTAACGAATCTCTTTTCTGTAAGTAACTTATCAATATTCATCGTACAGCTAGCACCCTGCGTTCTTGCTTTTTAACAACGTTCCTTGCTATGAGTAGTTTATCTTCTCCTAAAGATCTCTTGGCTACACGATGTTTGGACTAACAAGAGCATATATTTAAGTTGGAAGGCCTGGGAGAATGATATTTATTGTTTGATGTCACGATCAGTTTGAATGGCTTCTACGGGAGTGAGTCCGTATATTCCTTAAGTCTTGTTACACCATCCACTATGATTGATGGCCAAACGAGTGGACCTTTTTCAACAGAAACGAGAATCATTCTACCATTTGGTCTATTCATCATATAAAGTTCCATTCTGCTTTTCCATGAGTCATACACGTGTTTTTCAGCATCGGTGGTTTTTTGTCACCTCTGAAAGAAGTGAACTTATCTGGCAAGAAGTGTCATTAAAAGATGACTGATTGGATCGATCGATGATAGAAAGTAATTGTGTTTGGTGGTGTTATCTTTTGTGTGTTTTAAGTCTTGAAACTACACGGGATTTTACAATTCTTGACAAAACCGGGAAAACAATTAAGTGTTTCACGAGATTTTACAAGTCAAGAAAATAAAAACCGTATAATTATTGATTAAGTAATCTTGGAGTTCTAAGTGAAATTGTAAAATTCGTTGTCATTATGAGGTCACAAATTGCAAGTGCGAAGGATAAAGACCAAATTGCAAATTCGCAGGCTTAATTAATTGCAAATTGTGTTATTAAGGGCCAGTTGCTAATTGCGTGGGTACTACGGACGAATATTGCCAATTTCGGGTCCTAAGATGAAAATTGATGGTCCCAAAGTGAAATTGCAAATTCGTGTCTTAAACAAATTGCCAATTCGTGTGCCAAAGTAAAACTCTGCCAAATTGGAACCTGAGAAAAGGAACTGCAAAGTCGCGCACCTTAAAGAGGAAACTGCAACTTCGCGGCCCTCACGAAAAACTGCCAATTCCGGCCTTAAAGAGAAACTGCCAAATTCGGAATCCAAATGAAAGCTTGCTAATCGTATACAAATGAAAATTGCAAATTCGGAGAGACAACAAAATTGCTCATTCGGCCCCCCCCCCCCCCCCCCCCCCCCCCCTCCCCCCCCTCCCCCCCCCACCCCCCCCCCCCGCAAATTGCAAATCGGAAGCGCCCCAGTGTATATGCTCATGTTCCCGGGCAACATGTTTCGAAAAGTCAAAAATCTTTAAACACAAAAAGGACACTTTTTTGAGATTGTTTTTTACCCAAAATTTTTTTTTTTTTATTTTTTCTTTGAACAACTCGTATTCTTCTTAAACTATAGGAACCTTAAAAATGACAAAACTTTTTAGTTTTTAAGGCTCGAAATTTCTCAAACTCAAAGAATTGTACTTTTTAAGGTTTTTTGAAAAACAAGCCAAGAAGATCAAAAGTGTATTGCCTTTCTTTGAGTGCCAAAAGCAAATACTGCCCTATATCGCAAGGTATACTCAGATTCGCGCATCTTATTACCAAGTGAGGTAAATGATCTTTAGTGTACATATGCGCTTTGGAGAACAAAAGAGATCTCTCTCGCTCTCAGAAAGAAAAAAAGAACTGTCGGACGTAACACTCATCACCACGTAACAAAAGAGTAAAATCTCAAACAAGCACAATAAGCTAAACTCTCAATCTCTCCACTTAGGCTTTTGATACCAATTGTAGATCAAGTGTAGAATCTGTGTTAGTTAGTGAATAACACAGATGAACTAGATAGGAGAAAAAGTGAAAAGAACTAAAGTAAGATGGAGGAAGGATGTATCTGGTTGAGAGAAGTAGTAGTAGAATGAGAATTTATATAATATGTGAACAAATGTGAATGTAAGCATAAAAATACCACTCTCAATTCACATATCCAAGGCATGGAGAGGGTAGAGTGTATTTGATATACTACATAGTGTGCTCGCACGGCCATGGAGCCTTGCTCTAAGGCTACCATGGGCCTTGGGCCATATTATCTTACTAAACTTATCTTATGTTTACCTATGGGCCTTAGGGACTATATATATATTTGGAGTGAACGGTACTTTTCTTGTTTCCTAACAATTTTATAGGTCCCCCCTAAGGGAGGGTCACTCCAATTTTTACAAAACTTTAAACCTAGCAACAGAATAAACAAAGAAAATAAGATTCTATACAGAAAAAACTTTCTAGTCTTCAGCTCAGAACCTAAAACTGCTATACTTAGTCATGCTCTATCTAGTTCGTTCGCCTTAGTGATAATGCTAGGTCTGCTGAATACTATTATTACGTGATTCTTTTGCGCGTTGTGAGATACTGTGTTGCTACGCTGTATCTAGATGAACTTGTGGATGATCTCAGAGATTGTGATTCCGTCTTTGAGATCTTTTACTAGTCTTGTAGATGAAGTGAATGTGCAATGTCGCGCAGTTAATGCTCATGCTTGAAGCTCTCGTACTCAGAACCTGTAAGATCTGTGAATGTTAGATCACGCGACAGTCCTCTTAATGTCAGAATAAGCCATAGTAAGGTGTAGTAGACATAGATTTATTAGTAGATGATAGATATATAGAATAGAAAGAGTCAGAGTAAAACTTAGTCTTTCGTTGATGTTGGTAAAGATTCTGATCAAAAGCTATAGAATACAAAACTTATTCTCGTAAGGAGGGAAGAAGTTGTATGATACTTCTACATGCTACCCGCGTCCGCGAGCATGCCATTTTGGACAAGTTGGTCTCCTCTCTCGACAGATACCAAATAGTCCTTGGCGTTATACAGACGTTATCCAATACGCATATATACTCTCCGGTAGCTCTAAGTGATCCTGCTAGATCTTGTGTAGCTTCATTTTGACGGTTAAGGTCGAATTAGACTCTCTGAATGTGCAATTCAATATTAACGTATAGTATCGTACTCGCTCTCGCATGCTCACTCGGAATGAGCGTGTGATTAGGAGAAAGAAATTATAGTTTCTTGTTAGGCGTTAATTGGGGATCGTGAGCCAGGACAACGTACGAAATGTCAATAGAGTAAGATGTTGGTCTTATAGGTTTGTCGAACTCGGTGTAAAAGGCGAAATGCGCCAGGATCGGGCGCAAGAGTATAACGGATAGTAGAACATTTATAGAAGTTAGATTAAGATGTCTGGGAAGTCGAGTTAGATCTGTCGCGATAGATTCTACTAGCTAGAGTGTAAGATGTTGGCTATTGTTAGACTCACTCTCTATCTCACGCTCCACTCACAGGACTCGCGGAACGCCGCACAACCTAACCTAGCGCCAATCACGCTACACTCGCTGACTTTCGTATCTCCCTCGAACCTCTATTATGTGAATGTTTCAATAGTAAATATATACGAATCTAAACTCCTAAATGAAATCTGCCAAGATCTGAATAATTTTCTAAAATAACAAGATGTATTTATAATATGTACTTTTATATATTTAATATTTAGATTAGTATTTGCAAGAGTCTTGAATATGAGAATAGACTCTATTGTTAATGTATAGTAATCGTTATATAGAAATGAATTATGAGTGCGAGACAGGAATGAAGATCAGTAAAGACGTAGTAGTATATCCTGTAAAGAAAAGATGATATTAACATATTGAAGTATGGTATACTAAACTCAGTATTATAGAGTTGAGCAGAAGCTAGGAACGCAATATTATGATAATAGATATATTTAAGATCGCTGAATAGACGATGAAAGTTGGATAACCATGAGAATGACTATAAATTCATGCGTGACTCGTGATAAGCTCAAACCAGGATGTGAGTTAGATATGTGGAGAAGATGCTGCCATATATGTGTGAGTTGTTGAGTAGGATATTGCATCGAATAGTGAGACAGATACACGACGGTTAAGGCGCAATGCAATCGTGAGACGACAAGAGGTGTAGAGGGCTGATGTCTGCGGTGATGTGAGAGCGCTCAGATGATGGGCGCTTAGAAGTGGTAGAGAAGTAGTTTGTTATGGAGAGACTTCACTGAATGGTCATTGTTGTTGTGTCTAAGTTAGGTGTATGTGTTTGTTAGAAGAAACGAAACGTATTGCATCGAGGCACTTCGATTCAGTGGAAGATATTGCTGCGAGAGCAGAGAAAGTTTGAAGAGGAGGACGAGAGAATGTTGAGGATATAAGTATATGATGTAGATGGAGAAGTTGTTACGTGTGCAGAAATTGATTAGTGTGCGAATGTAACAAGCCAGCATCAGAGATGCCCCTCTGTCATATGTGTCCGAGCAGGAGTGAGCGGTTTAGTTGTTGACGATATTGCGTGTAAAGATCATTAGAGGCGTCTTCTCTATGACACCTCTGGTTGCCTTCTCATTGGTGTCGCGGCGCTCTCGGAGATTGACCTTGGAGTCTTTTTTCGTCCTGTGATATCATCAGATGAGCGGTTCGTGTCGGAGCTTCTATCGTGAGAGCTACGCGTTCGCTCACGAGGTCGCCGGGGTCTACGGAGGTCTATATAGTCTTTGGGTCTCCATGTGTGAGACTCCCTACATATCTGACTTTCGCTAGAACGAATGAAGTCATTGTGTCGACTCATATAATATGTCTGCGCATTCTACCCGAGAATCCCTCCCGATTGTACTCTACATGTGAGATACACTCCTATCAACTTCATAATCATCATGTGTCCTCAATTGTACGTCTTACCTACCCCAATAAAACAAAACTTTACCATCTTACCCATAAACACGCTTGATCTAAGTCATATGAAGATAGCTTGCGTAGGCGTTGGTTCGCTTCAGGCTACTAGTGATCTTTGTCTTGAGCCTTTGTCATTGTATCTTTGGATTGGTTGCTGTATGTAACATAGAGTCTCCTCCCTTACGAAATCTTTATCCTTCCATCTTGAAGTAAGTCTTTGCGCCAGCACTGCGGTCTAGAGATGTGTCTTTGACCTAAGGCTCGATCACCTCCCTGTAATGGCAGATCATGCGAGATTAAAGGTTGGCTAAGAGCGCTTTGCATCGTCCCTTTGATAGAGCTGTTGTGTGTATCTTTGACTATGGGCCTCGCTGCTGTATCTCTCAGAGTTGTGCAGAAGTCTTTAGTGTTTATAATGTTCACTTATAGCTCTTTGATCTGTATGTCGCATTGTATTGATCACTGTGAGCGCTGTATTGGTCTCAGGTGTCTGTTCTGTAGTTTGCGAGCCTTCGTTTGATGCAATGTTGTGTCAATGAATGCTAGTACTTTAGAAATCTTTCTTTTCATCTATCGTCGCTCGCATCCTATCCATTCTCTCTTCTGTTGCTGTATCCTGTGATCCTATACTAACACTCAGAGCGTGTGCCGTTAGGATTGCTCGCTGAACCCCCCCCACCCCCCACATGCTCCGCCACGTTTGCATCCTCTTCGCCAATCCCGTATGAAAAAACACACCCCACCCCCTCCTCCACCCTAGCTCTTGATAGACTCTGTATCTATGTGTAAACCGGACATAGAGACTACATACACAAGCCCCCTATCACTCGCACGAGATCTGTACCCACATGCCGCCGCCAAGAGAGATACTTTCAGATCAATAGCGTTCAGTTGGCTATCTCAGACATTAGTGGCTCTTGAGTCATTCGTCTAATCTTGTCCAGGTGCTCCCTATAGATACTGCTCTTTGTAGTGCTCTTGGAATGAGCCATGCTGGTAATGGATCCGGAGCTTCGCGGCTGTAGATGTATAGACTTCGTGTGCTAGAGTGTCACCAGTTGTCTCCAGTTACTATGTATGATAATACCTGTAACATGCGTGTATTAAGGTAGACTATTCTTAAAGCGAGAATTAACCAGAAGTCGATGGTGGCGGTTTTCCTCGCATCAGGAACTTAGTAGTCAGATATCTGGATTTCTGGGATTTGGAACTACATGGCTGAGATTTAACTCCTGATCGTTTAGTTCCGCTAGGACGTTCTTATCAGATGCATGTAATAGCTGTTAACCTGTTGGATCTCGTGATGGTACGATGTGTAACCGTACATCGTCTATAGTACGCAGGGCTATTACCACGGCTGATCGAGTAGAAGTCAGGAGTTAGTCTATCTGAATCATCGTGATGACTGTAGTGAGTCTAGATTTAGGCGCCATGGTCATGCTTTTGCTATCTCTATCTACCGGAACGATTACTCCATCAAGGCAGACTATTAGATGCGCTCGACAGTTAGATACGCAGCCAGTGAATCAGATAGTTTACATATTCTTTTGAGTTAGTACTGTGTCCCAGTTGACTGTCTATGATCTAGATTTGCCAGTCGATAACGCAAGAATCTTCGTCTAAGTCACACGTATCGTGAGTTTGTTCTGTTCGCATCCCATGTTGAGTCATTGCTCGGATTCTCTCGATTTGTGTATGCACTCATCCCCCCCCCAGATTGATTCCAAACCGCCATCCCCCCCGCCAACCCCGCAGCGCCTAGTTACAGTAGCGGAAGCGACTTGGATTGTGTGAGTGTGTGCGTGACTATAAGCATAGAAGTTGTACGTGCTTTGTTGTTGTTACGGTTGTGTCTAGTGTAGTCAAGACAGCTATCGCGCGATACTACGTGAATGATGTTCTTGCAACAGAGATGAGTCTGTCCACGAGAACGGATAGTACGTTCGTCAATGAGGATCTGCTTAGTTCCAGTGCGCTAGTGATGAAGTCTATTGAGACTAGTCGCTGTGACTAGTACTGATTGTGCTACTTTTGGTGAGAGTGCGTAGTGTAATGTGCGATGGCGGAGAGGCCGTGAGAGATCGCCCATTTATATCGCGCTTGATACCTGCACTACTTTTAGGCGATGATGCTGCACTCTATCGACTCTGTGTGTATACAGATGAATCGCCTAGTGTCGTTCGCTGCGTAAAGTATTCGCTTGCTATGTCTCCTCTGTGCATCAGTGTGAATTTGTGTTTCAGATTCGTGTGCCCTCGCTGAGATATCTCCACTCTACATTGCTCATTGTCAGTACTTTGACCAAGAGATGTCATACTATCCGCCGGAGGCTGCAAGAGGATATGACAGAGGCCATATCATACTGTAGTACACTGATCGACTGCTTATACGTATCACCCTGTCATCGCTTGGAACGTCAGAGAATGTATCACGACCATATATCCCCTCCGCCACACGATGTCCACGTTGCGTGTATCCCGAGCTACACCTCCCCCAACGCCCTCAAGAGAGCCGCGCGCCAGTCCACTGGCGCGCGCGTGCCATACGCCGTCACACTCTGCTCCACACCTGGCGCTCCCCCCCTGCATGCTGTAGCTCACCGTCCACAATTCCCCCCGGCGCCCTCCGACTACATCGCATCACCCTTCTCGTGACGCGACGTCGCTCACCAGCACCTCACCGTCGCTTCTCCTACCGCCTCCACACCCCGAGGTTCACCTGTATAGTTGTCGGTCTGAGCCCGGCCCCGTCGCCCTCCGTGCCGTCACTTCTGACCCCTTTATCCCATACATTTGTGTACATCCCTTTTCACCTTCAACCCACTTCATTGTGTTACCAAGTCGTAAAGTATCTATAAACCTTTGTTGTGATTGTTCCCTTATGTTGCTGTCCATCTTAGTCCCCGGCATTATTCCCTCCTCCCTAACTTTCATCTCAATCTAACTACAGGACTGTATTTCTAAAACTATGGAGTGTCCTTGGGTAGATCCTCGGTTCTGGTTTGGATATATGGACAAATACCTCCCCTTTCCACCTTATGACCTCGGAATCGTCATGAAATAAGATGTTGTTAGGGTATGAGATCGAAACCATAAATCCTTTTTCCGGATAGCAGTTTGAGTCTTTTAGATACATTTTAATTACATTTCTCCTCTTTTTTTTACTTTCTAAGTCACTTAGATTTTGAAATACTGTGTGATTAAAATTTGTCTTCTTGAAAGGCCATGGGGGAAAAAACGTTGAAGTTAGCTCAGGAATTATATTGGAACTGTGTCATCTTTGACTCCCCCTTTCCAATTTTACATATGTTAGACACCAAATAAAACTGATACCAAGTTGTAAATATCGATATAAAATTGAGGTTGAACACTTTAGTTCATCTTTATAACGATCAATTCTATTGAATTGTCAATTATTATCTTGTTGTTATTTAAGAGGACTTTTTGGGAAAATGGTTTGTATACATAAGAAATGGTGTGAGATGATGTATCCAAAACTCATTAAAACTTTGTTTTTCCGAGAAACTCCCCCTTGAAAGATGGGCGTGATCCTTGGTCTATTTTTTGATGTGCTCTTATGGTTGATTTACTGAATGCACGTAGGTTGGGATAACAATTCGGGAAGAAGATTCTTCAGAACTAGGTTCTGGAATTAGAAGACCAAATTACAGATCATTATCCATGTGTGCAACTTTAATACCATGATCATCTTCTTTAACACTAGTAGGAATAACATGATATTTTTCTTCTTGAGTGGTTTGTGAGGTACTTGTAGAAGGTGTATCTTGATCAATTCTCATTGATGAATGTGTACCGGTTGAAACAACAGGTTCTTAAACAATAGCTACAAGAACAGGTTGAACAACACTTGGTGAAGGATTAAAGTACTCATCAAACATAGGGCAAAATAATGAATCCCAGTCATTCTTTGTTGGTGGAACATTAGGTGTTGGAGAAGGAGGTTGATGCCCGAGTCCTGAACTGATGTGTGCAGGAGCCGTATGACCATTTTTCAAATATCAATCAACATGTAGTAAATTCACACTTCTCCCCCTCAAAAACTGCATATGAGGTTGTCATTTTTGATTGAACAAGTAAATGACAATACAATCCAAGGTACGTTGATCTACTTGATAATAGAACGCGCATGGAAAAAGCATGAATCATGTTGATAAGAATGGTCAAAAACAAGAAGATTTCTCTTCTTCTGAAGATAAAGCACCCTGAAGCATACACCTTTCTTTTCTTTGAGGAACATGGCCTAAAGTGTTGTTAACAGACGCCATATGTTGTTGAAGAGCGAGGCCTGGACTAATGTGAACAAACGTCATTTTGTCGTTGAAGAGCGAGGCCTGAACTAATGTGAACAGACGTCATTTGTCGTTCATCAGATCAGAATTCCTTGAAGCCCTGGTTTATGAGATATTAGTCTTTTCAGCAACCAAACTCTAAGTCCTTCCTTTTTAGTATTGAACGATGTACCTGCACTTAAGTTAAGAGTACATGCACTGACATCAAGAGTTTTTCGCATTCATATGGGTTAGTAATATCCTCATTTGAACCATTTGGGAGTTCACTGTCAACCTTGGTTGTGCTAGATGTGAATATCTTTCTAGTAGGAACCCACCTAAGACCAACTGTCTTGAAAATTTTACCCGTCGATTTCCACCTAAGACAAGATCTAGGAGTCATTGTTTTCTCATGCACAATGGAAGTCTTTTTGATTGAAAACCTATGTCCTTTTGGGATCTGTCTTTCTAGTTTCTTTGCGAAATTTGTTTGCTTTACGGGTTTGTTTCTGTTCGTTGTCTTATTGGATGGAACGTTAGCACGTGAGCTGACTTCATTCAGGAATTTTGTTTCACAAGAATCATGATTTGCATTAAAGACACATTTCTGACATGTCAAGCAAACAAAATGTTTAGAGTCAGAAAAATTTCTAAAATTCCTAGAGTGTTCTGCTATGAGCATAGTCTTTGTCGTGACGTAGCTAATCTTAGATGCAGGCCAATTCCTAGACTTTTGGTTATTGATCCAAGGTTTTGGTTTGCTACCATTAGCTATGCTTTATGATCTAGCAGAAGGCATCATACTAGAGTCTGAATTCGTACTGCTTTCTTGTGTCTTTTTCTTAGCTTCCTCTAGGTAGTGATTATGAACCATGTCATTTAAGCTATACCTAAATGAGCCAGGTGCAATCATGTGATGAGGTTTTGCAACAGCAGATTCTCTTTTCTTAGGCAAATAATGTGTAGTGACTAGTTTTCACAAATCGTTATTGACATCAACTTGGGAGGCAAATCGTTGCTTTAAACTTCTAGGTCGTTCAGACTTAAACGCAGTCGGTTGTCTAACAACTGATTGGTTTCTATGTGGTTGTAAAGCCAGTTTCCCTAAGATTGATGATTTTGCAAACTTAGTATTCACAATATTT
>BQNB010142392.1:0-16054 GCA_026074375.1 Tanacetum coccineum | reverse complement strand
AGTCTTTTAAAAGGTGTACACACACAAAAAACCTTTAAAGGGACGTTTGGGATTGCTTATCTTAGAGTACTTGCTTATTCTAGCAAGTGGCTTATTCGTGATTGCTTATATTTACTAAAATTGCTTGCATCATAATGGAACAAGTACCTAACTTATCAATAAGAATACTCAAACAAATAAGCTACTATTAAGCTATATATAGTTATATACCCAAAGACCCTTCTTGAGATAATAAACTACAGATTCAATAATTAACTAATAAATCAAAATCAACATAAATAAGCTATAAGCTAATAAGCTATACGCAAAGACCCTTTTGGAGGTAATAACCTATAGATTGAATAATAAGTTAGCACATCAAAATCAACATAAATAAGCTAATTTAGGTTGACATGGCTAAAGATGAAACATTTTTTTATAATTTTTTAACACCTTTTTTTATAATGGAAAAACGGAAAATCTTCACCACTATGTGTCATTGTATGCGTGTAGGTGACTATTTAGGTCATCAGTTAGAGAAATTCTATTTCTCTCCTACTGCTTATTTCTACTTTTATGTCTACTCACATGATACTGAGAAGTGTCAGAATAGACGATTTAGATGCAAAAAGATAATAAGTAAAGAAAAAATATTTAATATTATTGTGTGTGTAGGAGGATGAAATATAATGTCGGAGGATATAGCAAAGCTCTATCAGTTAAGCAAGCTTAAAGGGTTGTTTACCAAATTAAGTCATTTTGGACCAATTACATAACGAGTCTAGTCGGGTTTAGCGTTTTCTTTTTATCCTTTTTAGATTTTTTTAACTTTGACTCGGAAAAAGAAGTTTTTTGCCTACCCGACTAAAACCCATTTAGACCCATACTTAACTCATCTAGACGCCACTCATTTGGATTTATGTTTTTAAATGACCTATCTAGATCCAAATCTGTTTAGACACAAACTAATCTAGACTCGAACTTACCAATTTTGCCACCTCCTAGTTTAATTTATGACTTGACAAAAATTTAATCAAAAAGAACTAAAAAACCCGAGCATTTACAAATAAAAATTCTTAATGATATATTTATCCAATTTTTTTAACTAATTTTAAACAAAATAATCTTAAAATCAAGTTTTGGTAATTTAATTCCCCCTTTTATATTTTAGATGGATGCAAATGAGTATTTGGTATAATTTCTAATCGTCTAAACAGTTAATCAATGGGTTTAGCTAAGTACCTACGACCCGTACTTTTAAATGACTGTTGTACAACCATGGTCGTTAAGGCTTATCATAATAGACCGTGGACTGAACCGAGCCGAAAAACCGACCCAAAACGGACAGAACGTGTTTTGCTTAGGTCCTCGGTCCACCCTTTTCATCATTTTCGGTCTTTGATCTAGTTCGACTTTACGCAAAAGCCCTTAATATGCTATATTGAACCGGAACGGACCGATAGATTCGGGCCGGTGATTTGGGCCACATCGGTTTCCGATCTGGTCTGACATTTGTCAGTCCGGTCCAGTTTGACGACCGTGCTCAACTCTAGTTTAGACCCAAACTTATCTAGTACCTTGACCCAATTGGCTTGACTCACTCATTTTGCCACCTACTGTATATTACTAGACGAGTACCCGTGTATAACACCGGTAATTTCTAGCTGCAGATAATTAACGGATATGCGATATTGTGGTAAATATTTCTTATAACGTTCAAAATAAGCGTTTTTCTAACAAAAATATAAAGAATATCTACAGAAAGTACCCGTAAGAGTTGATAAGTGAAAGTGAGGGTATATTGATATATTATTTTTTGTTGTAAAATAACATTTGTGTGGGAGATATGAAATGGTTAGTGTGGATTTATATGGTGGATGCGGTTATGGTGGATGCGGTTACACATTTTTAGTAATCATTATCGATAGTATGAGTTTTTGTTAACAGTGACATTTTTAATAATTATTGTAGGAAGTAATTGATAAATTAAATGGGCTATTATTGGATACTCTGATATTGAGGTGACTGAAATTTATTATTCAAATGTTGTTTTCAATTTATTGTGTTTCATATAATAAAATTCAGTTTTCATTCTTTCCTAAAATATATTCAGTTTTCACTTTTCATCTTCACATTCAAGAATTAATATCACAATATTAATTTACTCCTTTTGCTTTTTTTATTTAAACCCAAGTCACAAATAAAAATAAAAAATAAAATAAAATTACATATGAATACTATTGAATCTTGATAAAGTCAAGTTCTTGAAACCTCTATAGCTACTAACATTAATTTCGCTGGCTTTCTTTTTTCTTTTTGTTTTTTCATCGTGGACCAGCTGAGGACCTTTTACTTTATCGCTTACAATTGGTTTGGCTGGCAAATTCGGTGGTAGAAGGGTTTGGTGGTGGTGGGTTTCGGTGTTGACGAGGTTACAATCATGAATGAGCTCGTTGGTGGAGGTGAATGGTGGTGTAGTGTTGGAGTTGGTGGAGGATTAGAGTTTTTAGGCTTCATGAACCCGCTATTGCAAGCCTGCAATGAAAACCAACATATATATTATTTAAATATATATATATATATATATATATATATATATATATATATATATATATATATATACCCGCTATGCAAGGCTGCAAAGAAACCAACATATATATACACAGTCTAAAAAATATAACATACTTTCATCATTAAGGTTTTGAGAAAAGGAGACATACTTTTTTTAAGGATTTAATCGTAGCCAATGTACCAACATATAGAAACATGAATAAATTAGTATGAAAACATTGTAGAAGTGGTTTACGATGATACTCATAACATGATATCTAAAACTGAGAACCAAAACGAAAGCAAAAAAGTGTGAATGTGGTGAAGCTGGATATTGAGAAGAATAAGTGTTTATGTTTCTGTGGGTTTTCAATGCAATTCATTGCAATTGTATAGGGGATTTACCCAAACTATAGTCAATGAGAATTAATGAGCTTATTAATTTCTTCCATAATTAGCCTCCATAATTATAAAAGGAGAAATGCTATAACCACAAACAAACTTCCACAAAAAGTTTTACAAAATGATTTGTCATGTAACTTGTGGATACATGTAAGAGAGAGAATTCAAAAGTAACTTTGAGAAGACCACTAATTACATGACAAATCATTTTATAAAACTTTTTGTGGAAGTTTGTTTGTGGTTCTAGCAATTCTCTTATAAAAATTAGCGGTGACAAGAACACATTAAATGCAGTCATTTAATGAGCAATTATATTACTTAAATGTTATTTACGTTTTTAATGTATGATCAATGTTATTTATGTTTGTAAAACATTAGCATTAAATGGGCAATTATATTACTTAAATGTTACGTTTTTAAAACATTAGCATTACATGTTTATAAACCATAAACCTTAAAATAGCAAGATTCCACGTATTAAATTTTTTAACATTTCAAGAGAATCTTAAATTTTCTTTATAATTAGTATAGATAGATTTAAAATTCTTTACTACGAAGTAATAAGTTTGCATATGAGAAGGCCACGTGGCATAAACATTGCGTGGATAAATATGAAGTTAAAAACAACCCAAAACTATGTATTAATCACTTTTTAAAGCCTATTATTTCTTCATATAAAAGTCTGGTGTTAGAAATTCTCTTTATAAATAGTATAGATATAGATTAGCAGTTTTTTAACTTTTAAGAGAATTTTAAATTCTCTTTATAAGTGTCATATAGATATTTAAATATTTGATTTAACTATTTATAAGTTTTTTTCTGTCTTTTTTGCATAAGTTGAGGTGTTTATTAAGTATTTAGTAGATTAAATTATAAATTGTGCTTTAATTTTATGCTTTGGTTTACTAAAGTTTTTACCAAACCAAATTCAACTATGGTATGTCATATAAACGAATTTCTAAATTATATCTTTTTCTTTATTTTTAAACTAAACAATTTTCGAATCTATTGGTTTTCGGTAATTTACATGTCCTTCTATCGTTTAGATATGCGCACAAAAGTATTTGGTATTAATCTTAATTGTCTAAAATTAATCATTGGGTTTAAGTTAGTTCTAGCTAGCCTATCTGACCATGACCGTCACTACAAAAAAAGTCTATTTTACCACACTTTTTTCACACACTTTTAAAATAGGGTGAAAATATTTTGAGTTTTATTAACTATAAATTGTAAAAAATGTTCATAAATAAGTGTGAACACATTTTAAAACGTATGAAAAGTTTTCACACTTATATTTGTAGCAAATAAAAGTTCACACTTTAAAATGTGAAAAAATCCATAATTTGTTCACACTTTACAGTGTGGACCCCATTTGTAACACCCATATCCTCCACACTTCCTCTTAAGTGAGAAGTGTGGAGGATTTTGGTGTTACAAATGGCGGTCCACACTTGAAAGTTGCGAACAAATTATAATTTTTTCCACATTTAAAGTGTGGGACTTTATTTGCAACAAAAGTAAGTGGTGGAAAGGAAAACTATTTGTTTTTCAAAATTTGTTCACACTTATTTATGTAACAAACTTTTACACAATCATAAATAGTATTTGGTATAATCTCTAATTGTCTAACAATTAATCATTGGGTTTAGGTTAGTCTAGCTAGCCTATCCGACCCATGACCCGTACTTTTAAATGACTAATCTACAACCATGCTCGTTTAGACTAGGGCTTATCATAATAGACTAATCTACAACCATGCTCGTTTAGACTAGGGCTTATCATAATAGACCACATAACGAACTAAACCGCAAACAGGCCCGAACGTATTTCGCTTCGATCCTCGGTCCACCTTTTTCATCAATTTGGTCTTCGGTCCGATCCGACTTTACACAAAACCCCTTAATTTGCTTTGTTGAATCGGGTCGGACTGATAAACCGGACCGGATCGACCGAGCCGGACTGAACACATTTCGGTCCAGTCATCGGTGCAGTGATTTAGGCAAATCGGTTTTTGATCTAGTCCCTTATCGGTCCGGTCCAGTTTGATAATCATGCTCAACCCTAGTTTAGACCCAACTTAACTAGCCCCGTGATCCAATTTGACTCGACTCACTCATTTTTGCCACTTATAGTATATTCAATGCTTGAGTTAACTTACTTTTAGTTTATAAGTTGAGGTGTTTATTTAGTACTAGTTTATTGACCCGTGTAATTTACGGGCCTTAAGAAACCATTGACAGTGTTTTTATAAGAGATCGACTTGTGGTATTACGTAAATTAATTACATGTTAGCCCTATGAATAGAAAATACTATTGTTAACATACATACAAATATATAATTGAAACGCTATAAAAGATATTTAAACTTTTATGGTATATTAATTTGAGAGTAGATCACTTTGGAAAAGATTAAAATAATCTAACAAAAAAAATAACATTTAATTCACGGGGCATTAAGAAACGGCTGACAACGTTTATATAATAGATCGATACATGAGATTATGCAAACAAATTACATGTTAGATGTATGAATAGAAATGGAATCGAACTTTTCAGTTATTTGTTTCCAACCATTTGGCCGACTAATCAACGAGGTTTGAACCCACCACCACATATACTTAAACCAGGTAAAGCTCTCCCTTTTTCAGGAGGTTGGCGTGGCCACTTCAAGGTTGAAAAACAAAAACCTGAACCATCATTTTTAGATTCGGAATAATTCATGTTTCTTGAGTACCATGCAAAATTGAAGCATCGACTTTGTTAGAACATAAATCCTTATTGAATGATTTGTAAGCTAACATAAATCCTTCTTTGAATAATTTCATTATTTGTAACCTAACAATAATTAAATGTAATGGGCCATAAAAATTTATTAGCTAATTAAATGAGGTCTAATGATATTTGCATGATTTCTAAGGCCCGATACTCATTTTTTTAATTCAAGGGGTCTTAAGAAACTTTTTACAACGTTTTCATAATATATCGATTTGTGATACTATGTAAATAAATTACATTTAGATGTATGAATACTAACCGAACCGAACTTTTCGATTTTTGAAAAACAAATAACCGAACCATCGTTTTTAGTTTGGGTAGGTTATTTTGGCCCCTTTTTTCTGTTTGTTTTAGGTTTTTTGGTTTTTCTACTCACCTTTAACTTTTATACCAAAACAAAAACTTTTTATATAAGGTTTTTTATATTTGATACTAAATTTGTTTTGATAAAACTTATATACAGAATAAGTATACACAAAGTTTTGTAAAAAAATATTTAAATATCACATATAGATAATATCTTCATTTATAAAAACGTATATTAAAACACGTCTCCCTTTTTTCTTCCATAATCACTAGTTATTGACCCGTAAAATTCACAGGGCCAAATTTAAAACCGTAGAATAGTGTTTATATAAGAGATCCATTTGTGATGGGAGGTGATTTGCACACTCTTATTTTTTATTAGGACACTCTCAAATGTGCATTGAACTGTTTGTACCGCAAATATAAGCTGCTTAAACTGTTTGTACCTTGAGTGTCCCAATCATTTTTATGAGTGTGCCAATCAATTTTCATTTGTGGTATTATGTAAATAAATGATATGTTAGATGAATGAATAGAGAATATTAATGCTACATTATGATATGAATAAATTTTTGAAACACTATAAAATGCATTTGATTTTTGTTGGTATATAACTGTGAGAACATTTCTATTTACAAAAAAAGTAAAATAATGTAACAACAAAATAGATAAGTAAAAAAAAACACATTAGACATTTAATGATATTTAATAAAAGTTTGATGACAAAACTTACCCTTTATATTAACAATTGTAAAATATGAGATATATGTTTCACATCATCTTTTACATAGTAAAGAAAACGTCAAGTAGGATATTCGTATTTCAAAAAAATCAAATCATACTAAATTTAGTAATATTTTTTTTAATTAGAATTTCTTTTTAAGGTTTTTTAATTATTTTTAATTAGAAAAGTCAAAATATTTCCAAAATTGGCAAAAAAAAAATCACCCCACGTTTTTATATAGTGAAAAAAAAAGAATTAAACATAAAAGTATAAGTGTCAAAAACATAAAGAAAAAAACTTAGAAAAGATGGGTGTAATTTTACAAATTTTTTTTTTAAAAGCCGGCGGGTCGGGTCGGGTCGGGTCGTGTGCAATCAATGCTCTTAAATGAGCTCCCCCAATAATTAAAAAATCCTAAAACAATTTTTTTTTAAAAGCCGGCGGGTCAGGTCGGGTCGGGTCGTGTGCAATCAATGCTCTTAAATGAGCTCCCCCAATAATTAAAAAATCCTAAAACAAATTTTTTTTTAAAAAGATATGAAATCAAGTAAGATGATACTTTTTCACGTCTATTTGTTATAATAAATTTTATTCTCAATATTAATGAGGAAAAACATATTTTATTCACTTTCTAATCTGCCTTATATTATTGACTTGAAACATAATATTATAAAGGGATTAATTTTATATATCATCATATTTTAAACATTAATTTTATATATACTCAAAGTGCAACTAATGAATGCATACTGTATAATGTTTTTAAAACATATTTGGGTATATATGAAATTTCTATCTTTAATGAGGGTAGATATGAAATTGCCCCAAATATAAAAGATGTGAAAATACTCAAGTGACAATTAAATAGAATAAAATAACAAAATTATTTTACTTCCCTAATCATTTTTTTCATTCCTCGAGACATGCAACTCAATAGTTGCACCGCATTGCAAACACACGGATAAGATTTCTTTTTTAGTTGGATGACAACACTTTTGCATACGATGTTAAATACTCATTGACATGTGACATGACGGCCCGATTTTAGTTTTTTGATGTTATCGAAAAAGCAATGTTTATTTCTAAAATGAAAATCGTTTTATATTGTAGAGCCGTTTCATAGTAGCAGAAACTATCAACATAACCTGTATGTAAAAAACAACGCTGATGATTATCAATTCAAGTGAAAATAGATCAATTACAACTTATATAATTCAAGTGTTTCAATATAACCGACATCCATAAAATTCTACACATATATGAGATTCATATTTTTTTTTAACCATGGTTTTCGCTTTTTAGGCTGACTAATCTACGGGGTTTGAACCCACCGCCACAACTTTATTTAAAGGTAAACTTATACCAAGCTAAAGCATACATTCACACACAATACATACAATCATAATAAAAAAATTTACTACTATACTTTTATACATTTTTTTTAAGGTTAATGACAAGTTATATCAACGAATTTTCTTAAATATTCATTTATAAGTAATGTAGTCAATAACATACCACAATACCCATCAAACTTCTCTATAAAAATTGTTGTTTGACAAAATGTTGAGTTCTTAACCAATTTTTTAAAATTTTTATGATGTTTAATTTTTAATATTTGTATTTTTCTGAAATTGTTGGCAACATTTTAAACGACACCTTAACAACACCCTAGTAACAATTTGCTTTACTTAAAAAAATTGTTCCGTTCAGTTTGGTTTTCGGATTTTGTGATCAATACCCTAATTGTAAACATTTCTAAGGAGGTTAGACTTGAAGTGATGGCTGTAATGCTCGGGCCAGAAAGACGTCAATGACTTAATGCCTTTATGATTTTGGTCAAGGGCTCAAGGGTATCCTCTATTCTTCTACCGATTTAAAACTATATTTCTAAACAAAATAGGGGATAACATGCCTGCTGTAACAAGTAGAGAAGTTACCCGCTTTACTTTGAAAAAAAAAATTGTGTTACATGATGAACTCAAACCTTTGTACACAATTGTGCATAATCTATAGTAACTAACGCCTAATGATCAAAGTAACTAAAGGATCAACAAAATAAATACAACTGTTATTGTTCCTAGATATATAATATTTAAATTAAACGCATGTAAATCTCACCTTCCACATAATATATAATATACAAGTAGGTATAAACCCGCGCTGTCGCAGCGAACGGTTAGCAAAGAAGCGCGGGGTTAGCTCTGTTAATATTTATTAAAAAAAACAGATTGATGACTAAAAAATTGCGAGAAGGTTTTTAGAAAAGAAAAACAAATTATATTCTTTCTAAAAAAATTTAAATAATTTTTTTTTAAAGAAATTAAAAAAAAATAACCGGTCGAAACGGTGTTGTGGCCGTTGGCCGGGTTCCGGCGGGTCACTGTACATTTTCTAAAAACTATTAAAAAAATTCTAAATACATTTTGTTAAAAAAAAAAAACCGGTCAGACCGGCGTCGTCCTAAACACAATATAAAAAATCCTAAAAAAATTTAGAGAAAAAAAAAAAAAAAAAATCAGTTATCATTTCACTAATTCGCCTAAATCTACCTAGACCTAACTTAATCAGATTCAAATTCACAAATAGGTAAAAAACCGAATACATTCGATAACTACCGCAACTTTCGCTAATCAGCATCAGATTCAAAATTAGGTGAAAATAGCTTAATAATACAATAACATCATCAAAAATGGATATATGAAGCGATTGAAAAATGTATAAAATAACAAACCCTAGATGAACTCCAATACTTCTTCTCCCAAACACCGTCGTATAGTTTACCGATCGAAACGATATCCAATCCGTCCGATTTCTCCGTCATCGTTTGTTCGATATTTCGATCTCTCTGTGTGTGTTTGTGAATTAGTGTGTGCTTGTGAGAGTGGGAAAATGTGGCGGGAAAATAAAAAAGAAATGAAATTAGGTGAAATAGTGAATGTGTTTGTTTTAAATATAAAAAAGAAGATTAGTGAATGAGATGGTCGAAATTAAAAAAAGGAAACGCCGTTGCCGGGGATCGAACCCGGGTCACCCGCGTGGCAGGCGGGTTCACCCGCATGACAGGCAGGAATACTTGCCACTATACTACAACGACTTTTTTGTCTTGTCTTCTTCGATTACTGATTTTCTATTGTTTAGTTTATGAGAAAATTCCTTTTGGTCAATTTGAACCCTTTCTTCTTATTTTGGTCAAGCTCGATCGCTCAAACGCTCTACTTCATTGGATGATTGACACATATATTTTGCAAGTACAAGCTTTGTTTTTTGAAATTTGGCTCAAATCGTAAAGGAAAACGTCAAGTAGGATATTCGTATTTCAAAAAAAATCAAATCATACTAAATTTAGTAATATTTTTTTAATTAGAATTTCTTTTTAAGGTTTTTTAAATTATTTTTAATTAGAAAAGTCAAAATATTTTCAAAATTAGCAAAAAAATCACCCCACGTTTTTATATAGTGAAAAAAAAGAATTAAACATAAAAGTATAAGTGTCAAAAACATAAAGAAAAAAACTTAGAAAAGATGGGTGTAATTTTACAAATTTTTTTTTAAAAGCCGGCGGGTCGGGTCGGGTCGGGTCGTGTGCAATCAATGCTCTTAAATGAGCTCCCCCAATAATTAAAAAATCCTAAAACAATTTTTTTTTTAAAAGCCGGCGGGTCAGGTCGGGTCGGGTCGTGTGCAATCAATGCTCTTAAATGAGCTCCCCCAATAATTAAAAAATCCTAAAACAAATTTTTTTTTTTAAAAGCCGGCGGGTCGGGTCGGGTCGGGTCGTGTGCAATCAATGCTCTTAAATGAGCTCCCCCAATAATTAAAAAATCCTAAAACAATTTTTTTTTAAAAAGCCGGCGGGTCGGGTCGGGTCGTGTGCAATCAATGCTCTTAAATGAGCTCCCCCAATAATTGTATAGTTTAGTAATATCTTCAAAGTTCTTCGATGACATTCATTCACAAGACCTTGATTATACCAAGTGTTCTTGATTCTTGCTTCATCTCCTCTACGGTCTCTGAAGTCAAGAGGGTAATGATTCTTTTGTATATCAAGATTTGTGCTTATGACAAGAACTTCTTGAGTATATAGACGTACACGACAATGATGCTTCCGAGAGTTCGCAACCATCATGGGGGAAAATGTGTACATCCGGGACTTAATTGACTTTGATGTTACCATGTCAACTTCCAGGGGGATTCACTTAGAATGGTTTGTGAAGTATTCTGCAAACGTGAGAAGAACAATTGCTGATTTCTCGCATGCACCCCCGAACGAATATTCACCAAGCCCTAATGACAGCCCTAATGACAAGAAGCAGTGGTCGTTGGTGTGGTTTGACTTCTACAAAATTCCGCTGTGCACTTTGATGACAGGTAGAAGATTGTTCAAGCTACATCAATGTTTCAGAATCTGCTCAAGATAGGGATGTTGGTTTGGGGGAAGCTGAACTTTGCCAAAAAGGAGTCTATGAAGAAAGATTTTCAAGACATGATGCATGAGTTGGGGGGAAGTTAATCCAACTCATGCATACTACAATGGTTCCAAAACAAGTAAAGACAATGAAGATCCAAGCTGGAATACAAGTTTCAAGACCAAGAGAACTCACAAGACAACTTCAGCTTTGGAAGCGCTTTGGAAGACTTTATTTAATTGTACTTGTACTTGTTAGGAACATTGTAAGTAATTCTGTATGTGTCCACATATTAGGGGAAGATTGTTAGCCTTAAAATATGGTGACAAACACGGAATTACATTACAATGTTCCTAACAAGTACAAATATAATTAAATAAAGTCTTCCAAAGCTGAAGTTGTCTTCTAAGTTCTCTTGGTCTTGAAACTTGTATTCCAGCTTGGATCTTCATTGTCTTTACTTGTTCTGGAACCATTGTAGTATGCATGAGTTGGATTAACTTCCCCCTAATTCATGCAGCATGTCTTGAAAAGCTTTCTTCATAGACTCCTTTTTGGCGAAGTTTCTGAATCAACTTCCCCCCAAACCAACATCCCTATCTTAAGCAGATTCTGAAACTTTGATGTAGCATGAACAATCTTCTACTTGTCATTGACGTGCACAACGGAAATTTGTAGAAGTCAAACCACACCAAATACTCCTGCTTCTTGTCATTAGGGCTTGGTGAATATTCGTTCGGGGGTGCATGCGAGAAATCAGCAACAATTCTTCTCACGTATGCAGAATACTTCATAAACCATACTAAGTAAAGTAGTCTACACTACTTCCCCCTGGAAGTTGACACGGTAACATCAAAGTCAACTAAGTCCCGGATGTACACCTCATACCACACACACACACACACCACACACACACACCACACACACATATATATATATAGATAATATATAATATACTAGTTAAAGGCGTGAAGTAAATTATAATTGGTTTAAAATAAAAAGTGTTTGGACCATTGGATCTATTATTTTGATTAAGATGACATAAATGTCATTAAATGAAAATAAAAAATAGAATTAATTATTTTTGTATAGCATTAAGGGTATTTTGGGTAATCCTATTTGATTAAATATATGTTACAAATACGTCTTTATTGCCTCCATAACTCTTATTGTAACTCCTCCTCATAAATTATCCTTTGACTAAATATTTATTACACTAACACCATTCATCCATCATTAATATCATCTAACACTAATCGATAGATCCAAACGGTTTCCGGGTGTACGGGTTCGTGGTGTGCGAGTGTGTGGTGTACGAGTGTGTGGTGTACGAGTCGGCGGTGTACGATTCAGTGTACGAGTTCGTGGTGTACGAGTTGGTGGTATACGAATCAGTGGTGTACGAGTTCGTGGTGTACGAGTTCGTGGTGTACAAGTCGGTGGTATACGAGACGGTGGTGTACGAGACAGTGGTGTATGAGTCGGTGGTGTGCGAGTCGGTATTGTACGAGTCGGTGGTGTACGGGTCATGGTGTACAAGCCGGTGGTTGTACGATTTCGATGGGTGTACGAGACAGTGGTGCAACATTCGTGGTGTATGAGTTTTGCGTTAATAAATAAATAGATATGAAGATGTATCAAGAAAAATACTACCATATAAAACGCTCATGATTAAATGAACATAAATAGTGAATTAGAATAATAAAGTTAAAATTGTTACACAAAATGGGGCATTAAACTTGCAATTAAATTGGTTTATATACTAAATTGGTCCCTTTGACTAAATTATTTACGAGCCACTTACACTAACAACATTCATCCACCATTAATATCATCTAACATTAATCAATAGATCCAATGGTTTATATTACTTCTTATTTTAACAATTTTAAGAAGCTACACCACATTAACCCTCCTCTCTCTCTCTCTCTCTCTCTCTCTCTCATATATATATATATATATATATATATATTAATAAAATATATATATATATATATATAATAAATATATTTCTTATATAATAAGAAAAAAAAATTCATTTGACACCATAGGGTCAGTTTATGAAATTTGAAAACACATTTACTATTGTTTACACAAGCAGTTTATGCATCAAAATCAATACAATCCGTGCAACGACATTTGTCCAACACACAAATTCGTTATTGCGATTCCATAGTTTTAAAATCATCAATCTACAAAACATCAGTCGGCTCAATGGTCCACAGAAGCACCAAAGTATAATCATAACCCACCCCGGACTATGGCAAGCAAGTATCATACACGTACGAAGGATCCACCAACCGGAATCTTTCCACACTCGGGGTTAAGTCAATCTAGTAACAAGACCACTCAAAACATCAACATCCATAATCACACAAAACTCATAACCAAAGATAACCATAATCTTTTAATAACCATAACAATAATAACAGTAATGATGGGGGCGATACATGTACAACCAAAATTCCCCCAAAAGTTACAATCTTCGGTTCCAAGACCGATACATCAAGTCATGATGATTTCTAAGTTTCTAATATAAGAATCCTAACAAATTCGAATGGCTATGGTGTATACAAAAACAAAATACACCCAACAGCATGACCTCACTAACTGGCACTAGCAGTTTGGTGACTATACAAATGGTCATAATCCAACCAAAAATCAAAATAAACAACCAATAGGACTACTGAGGTCCTGATGGTCTCCTCTGCAGATCAGCAAGTCGCCTATCCATCCCCAGAATGCACTGCATTAATTTTCTCTCACGGCTGCTCATCTCGGAAACCATAGTCTGAAGCTGCTGAATTTGTGAATTCCTCTGCTGCACAACTGCCTGCAAAGCCTGTACCTGCTGGGTCAATCCGGCAATCACTCAGGGTCCGGGGGGGGGGGGGGGGGGGGGGGGGGGGTTAAGTCCCTATAGGGTCGCAGTCTGCATACCCTGTTCCACCAGAGCACCAACCTGCTCCAATCCATCCTCGGCCTGAACCATCTGGGACGTCATAACCTGCACCTTTCCTTCTATAGCAAAAACCCTAGGGCCAATCTCCCTGATAGTAATGCCATCCGCCACCTCGACGTCACTCACCTGAATCACCTTCCAATTATAAGCAACCCATGTCCATAACTCCAGGTTTACCCTTGAGGGAATCAAATCCTCAAACACCGTCGAGGCACATGAAGTCCAGGTGTTGTGAAGGGGAAAGACTGTCCCTGCAGTAGCAGCTTGGATGCCTCCTGCCTCCTAAGTGCTCGGTGGGGGGCACCACTGGCACAGGGGTGGTGTTGACCGGAGCCATCAGCCACTCCTCGTACACCTCCCAAACCTCCTCCCCGTCCTCAAATCCCTCAGAGTCATCATCACTGAAATCGCCATCACCAAATAACATGGCAATGTCCCCCTCCATGTCAATCACTTGAGCGATCACCTGCTCCTCCATCTCTACTATCGGCTCAACAATCTTGCCAACTAATGGGCCAACCATCGGCTCATCTGCCTCAGCTCCCAGATCTCCAAGTAATGGCACATCTGCCTCAATCCACCCTTTTATTGTTTTCGGGTTACCAACAAACCCTGGTAAGCGGTCCCGGGCGAGAAGAAGTCATAAGCTTGAATACGGCTCCAGCTCATCTATAAGAAAGTCGAACACACGATCCGTAGAAAGGTTCCTCACCATGATACAAAAGAAACAAATACTTATATTAGTAACCCATCATACTTCAGTATTTATAATCCATATGTAAAATTATACTCATCATATATTAGGATGATTTCATGATATTGCATTAAATGCATAAAGAAATTAAACTTTTCGCGAGATGCGAATACCGAGTTATATATATATATATATATATATATATATATATATATATATATATATATATATATATATATATATATATATATAACCATACATCATAGAACGGATGCCGTATATATATACTTATATAATCATTACTTATACCAAGTGTATCCCACTTGTCACGCACATAGATTGCAATTAAAGGCATCACACAAGGCATTTAAGGATCGGGAACTACACGCGCGCGGATATCAGACAACGGTGAAAGACTCGTGAAAATTTTCCAAAAACAGTTGTAGTCCAAGTTTTGTAAAACGACTTAGTTCGCTACAACTCATGCTCTGATACCACTCTGTAACACCCTCATAAATCACAACACAACGGAATACCACATTGGGATGCTACTTCGTAATTCACACACACGAGTCCGAGTAAACGTTCAAATGATACATTTATAAAACAAAATTTATTTTATTTATATGAGGAAAATCAGAGTTACATAGGTCCCAAATAACTTTCTTACAAATCTCATTTTTATAAAATGTACAAATTTTCAACGAGACACAATCCCAAATATCCGCGTTCCATCCCATCCAAGCCATCAACAGCTCCTAAACCTGAGATACATGCTTAAAAACGTCAACAAAATGTTGAGTGAATTCATAGAGTTTACAAATAACAGTCAGAACGCAATATTTGGTTCCATAAAAACAATTATAACTTTGCTAGCAAGGCAAGTTATATCATAATTTCCACTAACATGAGCCCGTGTACCGAACCTTAACACATTTATCATTTAGGATAAAATATATTGGAAAGTATGCCACCACCCCTAGTCTCAATACAAAATGTCCGTTACAGGGTGTTCATCATCGGATTCAGACCCCGAACAGGGTTGTCAAACCCAATAGATCTATTTAATGCATTCAACGTTTACCTCATCGGTAATTAACGGTCACACAGTAAAAGGCATATATTCATAGCAAAAAAATCATATCACGTATCAAAACACATGCGTTCAATTTTTCAAAACAAACATGTATCCCCCTCGCGGGTTATAAAACATTTAAAATGGTTCAAAAGCGAGGCTATGAACTCACCTTAATCGA
>BQNB010142390.1:0-10080 GCA_026074375.1 Tanacetum coccineum | reverse complement strand
CTTAAATGAATACCCAAATACTCGTATCAACCCGGGATATCACGTTCTTGATCAAAGTTGGAAAATCTATGGTGGTTTGTGGTGGATGGTGTCAGACGAACACATATTTTTTTTAAATGAAAAGAAATGAGTGGAAATGTTCTAGTGAAAGGTATATATGTGTACATCCTTGGGACATCTTGGCTAAAATTAAGCCTCCTTGTCCCCTTAGGCTTTCATGACCGGTTATGGCATCCTATGGGGTGTCGGGTCTTTCTTTTCGTGACATGATCACTTAAAAGCTCGTAAAACTCAGTCGTAAAATACTCTGTGAAGTTACTTAGCATTTTTATTCACCTTATAAATACTTTTCCAATAACTTAGAGTATTTACTTGACATATTTTCACTTTAAACCCTTAAAAACTCATGTGGACATTAACGGTCGTGTCAGGACTCGTTTTTCAGCATTTCTCAAAATTCACGAGTCAAGCCACCCGGAATACAAATAACATAATAATACCTTCCAAAAAGGAATTATTAATCACAATAAACCATAAATCACCACAATTCTCATAAAATCACCACCGTCAACACGGTACAATATCATAATAGACCGACAAACATCAAATACTCAAAGGAATAAAATGGAATATTCAAAACTTAAAAAGGGCAAAGGTTACAGCAACGATGGTAAAAATATGCGCCATTTTGGAGATTTAAATGAGATAAATTTAAGTGAAAGGTTAAGTGTTGTATGAAAGAATGAAGGTTATAACTTAGGTATTTATAAAAAAAGTAAATGTTGGTTACCGTTCATAGTCGTTGGATACTATTCATCTATATAAAAAAATTGATTTTTTGTATGAATATAAGTGTTATATATAGAACTAGAATACATTGTGTAAAAAAATACGAGGATCAAAACTAACACGAGTAAAAATTACAGATGGATAACAAAAATAATTAGGATAATGTAACATCCGTGATTTAATCAGGTTAGTGTTACTTTTAGAGAAAATAATTAGGATAATGTAACATCCATGATTTAATCAGGTTAGTGTTACTTTTAGAGATGGCTAAGTGTTCTTGTTGTGTGATTCTTATGTGCCATGTGTTATATATTTGTGCTAAGTGGTTTGGATAGGTGTATGATATCATTTTTAGGCGAATGATCATCTCATTTTAAGTGAGTTTGTGTTTAGTAATGAGTATTTCATTTGTTCACTTATAGTGATGATAGAATGGAATGGCATATTGCATTCTATGCTACGTCAATAGTTGGATGATTTTGTGTTAAGCGTTTATGGGAAACGCATCATGTTGGTAATAAGTGTAGTGAGTGAAATTTGGATATTTATAGAAGACTTTCTAAAAATAGAAAGTGAAATGTGAAATAAAAAGTTATTTTTAGAAAGTTTAGTAAGTAGTGTTTATGTAAAAAGGTGTACCCAAATTAGCTTAGGTTTTTATGAAAACTTAAGGTAATAAAGATAATTAGTAAATAAATAATTAAATAATAAAAATATATATAAAAGGGGTGTTCGGCCGGTTTTAGAAGAATGAAAAAAAAAGAAATAAATTTTGATATCAATTAGGATTCTATTAGTATATATACCAAATTAATAAAATCCTAAATCACTTTTCTCTTCTCTCCCCTTATGATCGCCAAAACCCTCAAGCGGAAGAAAAAAATATTTTTTTTAATCAAGAACAATTTGGTGATTTAGTGTTCAAGAATCAAGGTTTAGGTATGTTCAGTAACCCTAGTTGTTTAGTTTTCTTTAAATCATGTAACAATTAATATGATGGATCATTAGGGTTTTTAAAACTTCTGTAATTAAGGATGTTTTAATCATGCTAGAACATTTAGGGTATAATTAGGATCTTATTGGTGTAAGCGTTTAGGTTTAAATCACGTTAATTCATGATTTAGAGTTGAGAAGAATTTAGGGTTGTGTTCAATTGATGATATCTAGAGGTTGAAAACATGTTATGATATGATTCAAAAGCCTAAATTATAGTTCAAAGAGTCTATTTTTCAAAAAGTCCGGCTTCGAATGATTTGGAGTTCTGGAAGTTAGCTAAATATTGGTTACAAGAAAAGTTGTCAAAACAGTAAATACGGGTCAGATTTAGGTCATGTTTAGGAGGTTAAAACCCTAACTTAAAAGTGGAATTACGGTTAGCCAATCTACAATGATTAATTTCTATATGTATATAAAGAAACCCTAGAAGGAGAGCTTCTGATTGTGTGTCTAATTGTGTGTCTAAGTAGGGTAATTAGGGCCATACTTTTTAGTATGCAATCAGATCCGAATTGGGACAGTTTTGAAGTTGGATTTTATTTGGGATAGTTGCACATGTAATGAGTAATTGGGAATCACAAGGTAGTTAGTAAACTCATAAATGAACTTAGAGGATTTTTGGTATAATTTATGGAGGTCAGCAAGTAAGGTTTTTAAGTTAGTAAAGATACATTAAAATTCTACGTTTTTGAATAAATTATAGATAACTAGTGTTATGTGTTAATGAGGCGGTTAAGGTTGGGCATGGTGTCGGGGTGACCCATGATGGTTAATCAAACCCTTAGACATCCATCATATGTGTGTTACATGGACTAGAGATTTTAACTTGGTCGCGTATAACCGTGTTTATTTATTTGTATAGTTGCGTGATAGGAATTAGAAGCTACGTTTTAAGCATTCAGGTGAGTTACATAGTCCTGCTTTTTAAATTGTTTTTAAACTTGGGATGGAAATGATGCAAGTGTTGAAATATGTTTTAAATTGTTGTGATTATGTGTTAGTGTAAACGCATGGACTATTATGTAACTGATATGTGTTATAGGCTACATGTTATGTGATATGATATTGATGTATTGTTGCCTAGTCAGGAGGGTTTACTTACGGGTATCTGTTAGGAATTACAGATTTGATGATTACAAAACCCATAAACAGAAATGAAGAAAGAAGAAACAAAAGGAAACAAGATATGCTAAAGAAGGAAACAAGATCAAGATTAATGTTGATTGAAATCAACATTAATGTTGAAGATATAGATTAGTCAAACATTAATGTGATGATTAATGTTAATTAATTAGTTTCCTAATTGTATTATGTTTTCTTTTGAAACAATAAGGACCTATTATGTAATAGTTAGTTAGCTTTGTTAGTAAGCTAGGGTTTCTTGTAACCTCCCTCTATTATATAAAGAGGGTAGGCGTCTAGGTTACAGGCATCCATTCATAGCAGACTTCTCCAATGAGAGTCTAAGAAACGCATAGAGCGTGTGTAGTGTAGTAGTAGTAGTTAGTTCTTTATTGTGTTTAATAAAGAAAACCTTATTAGTAACATGATTGTGTTCTTTATATTCCGCTGCGTGTTACAATCATTGTTATCATACCCTAGATGAGTCCTAATAACGATCTATGGAGTCATTATAGGATTCCACAATTGGTATCAGAGCCTCGTGGCTCTTGATCTAGGGTTTATAAGGTTTTCCTATGTATTTATTTTTCTGTAATTTTTTAAACACATATATTTTGGGTCCACAGACGCCCTTGGATCTTGAACAATGAGGATGTGTATGGTTCATTTTGGAGGTTCAGTTTATGCTATAATTCTTGATTGGAACAGTTACACGCTCTTTACAAATATTTTGGGGGGCATATGATACCATACAGTTCATGATATGATTATTGAGGAAAAAGAATAATCATAAGCATTGAGTGGTTTCTGGTTGATCCGTCTGAGCTCACTGAGACTATCGGCCATTGCATGTGATCGCCATGCATATATTGACTACAAGAATTATCCAAAGACATTTTATTACATGATATTGTAATAAGCATGTCTTTTTCGCACTGAAGGAAGATTTGATCTATGCTACTGAGTTCAAGATTCAAGAGATGGTGAGTATACTTTTAAGGGGAAGCTTATTGTTGATATACTTAACCATCTACATGCATCACTTGAGGGGAAGCGTTTACGAGTTGCACAAGACCCCTATTAGATGATTACAAAAAGGGGAAGAAGATTCACGATGTGCAGCTTATTATTGTGATGACATGTTTTAGCATTGTTTCTTCATGCAGATTGTTTTGTAATATCAAATAGGGGAAGATTGTTAGGAATTACAGATTTGATGATTACAAAACCCATAAACAGAAATGAAGAAAGAAGAAACAAAAGGAAACAAGATATGCTAAAGAAGGAAACAAGATCAAGATTAATGTTGATTGAGACGTTACAAAATCAACATTAATGTTGAAGATATAGATTAGTCAAACATTAATGTGATGATTAATGTTAATTAATTAGTTTCCTAATTGTATTATGTTTTCTTTTGAAACAATAAGGACCTATTATGTAATAGTTAGTTAGCTTTGTTAGTAAGCTAGGGTTTCTTGTAACCTCCCTCTATTATATAAAGAGGGTAGGCGTCTAGGTTACAGGCATCCATTCATAGCAGACTTCTCCAATGAGAGTCTAAGAAACGCATAGAGCGTGTGTAGTGTAGTAGTAGTAGTTAGTTCTTTATTGTGCTTAATAAAGAAAACCTTATTAGTAACATGATTGTGTTCTTGTTCTTTATATTCCGCTGTGCTTATCAATCATTGTTATATTACCCTAGTTGAGTCCAGATCTTGGATTCTACAGTATCCATGGCCTGAGCTAGAGGGAAAAGGATTTGGTATAATCCAAGAGCGATTGAGGTTGTCTGCTTGGTGTTTGTGTGGTTGATTGGATTGAATTGCATGTTAGCTTGTATGTTAGTTAGCATAATTGTCATGCGAAAGTATTATTTCATAATCACAGTAATTCAGTTAATGATTTTAGAAATGGATTGAATATGTGTGTCTGAAAACATATGTTTCTCACTAACCATTGTGTTGACGTATAAGCATCATTTTTAGGTATTCAGCAGGTTGAGATTAAAGTTAGGAAAAGTGGCTAGATGGACCGTAGGTAGCTGAAGAAGTTTAGTTATCTAGATTTTGTTATTTGTTTTGGATTATGAATGTTAATTGTTTGCTTTGTTAGGATGTATGAATGTTTGCATGTCATGACGTTGCCTTGAACTGTCTTCATTTCAATGCCAGACACCTTTTGGATTTTGTTGATGTGTTTGGGTATTTTCATGACATTGCGTGTCTATACCTTGTATTTTATGCATGTTTTAGTTTCTCTATATAGATGCCAATGTGTTGTGATGATTCCCTTTCTCGTCGCGCCTCGCGTTTTTCCCTTGGTGGGGTGTGACAGATTGGTATCAGAGCCAGTTTATAGAGAAGTAGGTGGTTAAGCCTAGACTATAACCTAGGGGTCCTTCATATAGATGCATTTAAGGTTAAGTGTTTGATGCTATAACTGCTATGCTTCCCCTCTATTTTTGCATAGCTTATATATCTCATATTTTGCTAAGTTGTCATTTTAGTTATTTTGCCTACCATTATCTGATATGATATGTATTACTTTCTTAGTATTTTAGCTATGTTTTTTCCCCCACTCGTAAGAAGTCTCGTTGGGGAATCATTTTCCCAACTGGACTTAAGCGTTATAAGGAGCTTTTTGTGGAACCGAAGGAGATAGGATAGTTGATCGTTTTTCGGATGCGCGTAATAAGGCTGGACCCACGGAGTCGGGTGATTCTTGCGGAGGCAAAGTCAAACCTAAGCGAGGCCCAGCATAAGTTTATCCCGTCCTTTACCTCGTCAGTGATTGTGGGAATGGACTGGTTGTCAAAGAGGAAGTTTTTGTGTTATAGTATGTATTATGATATGGTGGTAGGATACGTTTGGAAGGTGAAGAGATACTTCGGGTCCATGGTGAACGTACTCAATCGTGAAAACCTTAATGAACACAAAGGTAGTTGAATTGGAATTGAGTGATATTTCCGTCGTACGAGATTTTATTGATATGTTTCCGGAAGACTTGTCATATGACCACACGCATACGAACCAACTTTAGTTCTCGCGTAGACTTAGTTCGTGGAGCGACGCCAGTCGCGAAGCCTCCATATCGTCTAGCACCCTCAGAAATGCAAGAATTGTCTGAACAACTTCAAGAGTTGGAAGACAAGGGTTTCATATGACCTAGTCATTTTCCGTGGGTTTAGCACCTGTGTTTTTAATGTAAGAAAAGGATGGTTCTTTTGCATGTGTATTGATCATAAGGAGTTTGAACCTAAATTAAACTATTAAAAACCGTTATCACTACCTATGATTGTTGACTGTTTGATCATTTATGAGGAGAGTGTTCCTTTCTTAAAGATAGATTTTTGGTCAAAAGGTTATCATTAGCTACGAGTGCATGAGGATGTCATTCTAAGGGATCCGCATTTTGATAGGATACGGCATTTTAAGTCTGCGGTTATGCTTTTGGTGTTAACCAATGCACTGTGGTTTTATTAGAACTTTATGAACCGGTGTTTGCAACCGTTATTAGGTATTTTGTCATCGTATTCATTGACAACATTCTGGCTACTCCAAAATCGAAGGAGGAACATGAAGTTCTTTTGAAGTTAGTGTTGGAGTCACAGAGGAAGGAGAAGCTGTATGCTAAGGTTTCTAAGTGTGAGTTTTGGTTGGAAGAAGTACATTTTCTTGGTCACGTGGTCAATCATAACGTATTCACGTGGACTGGAAATGAGTAAGGAGTGAGGCAGTGATAAATGTGGATGATTATTGTAGTATTGGTAGGGTACTACCGACGTTTAATCAAGGAATTTTTTTAGATTGTTGAACCTCCTTACCTCCCTACCTGAGAGGAATCAGAAGTATGAGTGACAGGTAATAAAACAAGAAGAGGCTTTCAGTCTTTGAGAATGATCTGGTGTGATACTCATGATAAAAGCCAATGTTGTGGGTGATGCGTTGAGTAGAAGGAGAGGTGATCAAGATGGTAAGAGGAATCATATTGCAGCCCAAAAGTGAGGCGTTCAAGCAAGAGAACGTACTCGCAGAAAGGCTACATGGTTTAGATCCACAGATGGAAAGAAAAGGAGACGAGAGTTTGTACTTTATGGATTGAATTTAGGTTCTATTGGTAGGAAGTGTAATGGATGAGGCCCATGCATCAAGATACTTGGTACATCCGGGGGGAGCGGATAAGACGTACTATAACCTTGGAGGACATGTTTTGGTAAGCCACGTTTGTTGTAGAAAAAAGGATTATAGCTACCTATGTTAGCAATTGTCGGATTTGTTTAAGAGGTGAAGGCTGCAATGTCAAAAAGACTTTGGCTAGCTTGCAACAGATGAGATACTTGAGTGAAAAGAGATTAGAATCACCATGGATTTTATCACTAAATTTCTAAGGTCAAAGTAGTGAGTATGATGTGATTTGGGTTATGGTCGATAGACTGACCAAGTTAGCTCATTTTCTAGCTATACAAGAAGATTTCAAGATGTGAAGTTGGCAATGATTTATATTGATGAAGATAATAGGGGGGGGGTAAGGAATAGAATTTGGGTGTCGATCAAAACTAAGATTGCGATGATGATTTAACTCGTGGTTTTGGCGGACGATGCAAAAAGTGTTTTAGGAGACGCGATTGTTTGGATTTGAGTATTGCTTAGCATCCTCAAGCGGATGGACAAAGTGAGCGTATGATTCAGACTTTAGAAGATATAATGAGGGCATGTGTATCGATTTTGGTGGTAGTTATCATTTGAGCATTCAGTGTGCTCCGTTTGAAGCTTTGTATGGAAGGAAAATGCTTAGGTCACTGTTCTTATGGGCAGAGAATTAGGAGAGAGTAGTTGACTAGACTTGGGAGGTAGCTACAGAACACGTACTAAAAGGTGGTAATTGAATGAAGGAAAAGCTCAAAGCGGTAAGAGATCGTCAAAAGAGCTATGCTGATAAGAGACGTAAACCGTTAGAGTTTGAGGTGGGTGATCGAGTATTATTAGGGTGTGTGTTGCATGGAGGGCGTAGTGCGTTTTAGAAGAATGGTAGGTAGCACCGAGTCCCGAGATATGTAGGACCGTTTGAGATCCTTGAAAGGATTGGCCTTGTAGCTTATAGGTTGAGGTTACCTGAGGAGTTGAATAGTGTGCATGACACCTTTATGTGTCAAATCTGAAGAAGTGTCTGGCGGATGCTAATTTGCATGTGCCATTGGATGAGATCAAGGTCGACAAGACACTTCGTTTTGTCGAGGAACCTATAGAGATTATGGATTGAGAAATTAGGAAGTTGAAACGTAGGAATATAGCGCTTTCTTGTGAAGTTTGGAGGCATTTGATCGTGGCCTGTGTGTACTTAGGAACCGAAATGAAGACCGGATGAGGATTAAGTACCCACAGTTGTTTGTGGACCAAGTTTTGAGCCTGCTAGTTAAATCTCGGGACGAGATTTCCTCAAGGAGGGGATACTGTAACATCCGTGATTTAATCAGGTTAGTGATACCTTTATAAATGGCTAAGAGTTCATTTTGTGTGATTCTTGTATGTTATGTGTAATTTATGTGTGTTAAGTGGTTTGAATAGGTGCATGATATTGTTTTGAGGTGTTAATGTAATTCCATTTTCGAGTGCGTTTGTGTTTGGTGATGAGTATTCCATTTGTTCACGTATAATGATAATGGAAAAGAATGGCGTATAGCATGCAATGCTAAGTCAATAGTTGGATGAGTTTGTGTTAAGCGTCTATAGGAAACATATTATGATGGAAATAAGTTAAGTGAGTGAAATTTTGCGAATTAGGATAGACTTTCTAAATATAGAAAGTGAATTGTGAAATGAAAACTTATTTTTAGAAAGTTTAGTAAGTTGCGTTTATGTGAAAAGGTTTACCCAAATTAGCTTAGGTTTTTATAAAAACTTAAGGTAATGAAGATAATTAGTAATTAATTAATTAAAAATAATAATAAAAAAATATATATATAGGGTGTTTGGGTGTTCGGCCGGTTTTAGAAGAAAGAAAAAAAAGGAAATAAAGTTTGATATCAATTAGGATTTTATTAGTATAAATACCAAATTAATAAAACCATAAATCACTTTTCTCTCCCTCTCCCCTTGTGATCGCCAAAACCCTCAAGCTGAAGAAAAAAAAAGTTTTTTTTAATCAAGAACAAGTTGGTGATTTTGTGTTCAAGAATCAAGGTTTAGGTATGTTCATTAACCCTAGTTCTTTAGTTTTTTTTAAATCATGTAACAATTAATATGATGGATCATTAGGGTTTTTAAAACTTCTATAATTAAGGATGTTTTAATCATGCTAGAACATTTAGGGTTTAATTAGGATCTTATTGGTGTAAGTAGTTAGGTTTAAATCGCGTTAATTCATGATTTAGAGTTGAGCAGAATTTAGGGTTGTGTTCAACTAATGATATCTAAAGGTTCAAAACATGTTTTGATATGATTCAAAAGCCTAAATTGTAGTTCAAATAGTCTATTTTTCAAAAAGTCCAGCCTCAAATAATTTAGAGTTATGGAAGTTGGTTAAATATTGGTTACAAGAAAAGTTGTCAAAACAGTAAATACGGGTCAGAATTAGGTCATGTTTAGGAGGGTAAAACCCTAACTTAAACGTAGAATTAAGGTTAGCCAATCTACAGTAATTAAGTTCTATATGTATATAAAGAAACCCTAGAAGTAGAGCTTCTAATTATTTTTTTTTATTTTTTTTTGGGTAAAAGGGAATCAATACCCCGGTAAAATGCATTACACCAAAAAAGCGTTGAAGTACAATAGATATAGGTGAAGTCCTATATCACAGCCTGTTACATGGGCAAAAAATGCACAAACCAATGTGCAACAACTACATAAGAGTGACATGCCACTCTCATGACCTAAATACGAAGGAAACTAAAACATAACCATGAGAAACATACAACCAAGTGTTCCAACTTAAACTTACAGCTCTTGGGAATGCGTGACGCAACTAAGTGACCAAAATAGTAACAAAGACGTCCATAACAACCTTCTCGGAGAATAAGAATGCTAAACAAAGACGGAGATTGTTACGAAGACCATAAATCAGCCTTATTACCAAGAGAAACACCCACATGTATACCATAATCAGCACACGTGACTTCCACATTACAATCATGACATCCACACCATACCAATGCAATAACCAAGTGCATATGTG